>JAFMSR010000008.1:21686018-21729924 GCA_022818135.1 Saxidomus purpurata
AATATATGATAAGATAAGATAAGATGGTATGGGGAAACATGAGACAGGATAAGATGAAATGTTTCATTAGCCGTTACGGATATTGACAAAACAGTGTAAACCCTGACTCGGACTTGGAACCGACCGTCTTCTTGTCGTGGCTATTCTGTGACGCTGTATTTTAGACATGCACTTTACATAAAGAAGAAACTGCGCCATTGGACGCTTTAAACAATTTATGTGTCTAATACCAAATAGTTATAGTACAGCTATAAACTGTTAAAACTGTTTAAGAATTGCTCTCTAATTTTATAGATTTTCAAATCCACAGACTGCACAGAGTCCATTTAAAATAACAATATCAAAATATCACACTTACATTTTCCACAAAATTTCGCGCATTTAGAATTGGCGAAGCTACTGAACTTATCATTTTTGCAGAATTTAGTGCCATAACTTGAACAATTTGTCCATCTGTCGAAACACCGCCAGTCTGAAAAGAATAATTGAAATTTCCTTAAAATGATACAATTTTAAGCATGTCATACATGTAATATAACGGATTTATGAGCCTCCGTCTGTGGTGAAATCAAAGTATTGAAATACCGATGGTAGGAGATTTATCTTAGTCAACGAACATTTAGTCATATTTGAACTTTTAAATTAACAATTCAAAAATTTACACATTAGGAAATGTTTACATTTTAATCCCTCTTTCTATATTGAGTTATAATCAATCAAATACACAAGTTTGAAAAAAGATATTTTCAACTATTAACAAATTTTAAAACATTTTGTGTTTAATTAGCAGTTTTACTGTTCACAGTTCTATTTTATTCCTTTCATTAAACTGGTTGACCTCCGCTCAAAATTGGATGTGCTTTTTATCCTGCAAGAGGGACAAAACTGCTCCTGGAATTTAAAAACTCCCTGCAGCTCTTACTTCCCTTTTCAAATCTACTATATAGTGTACGTTTTATATATGAAAACAAAACAACATTCTTGCACATTCAGCCTAATTTTTAACAATGGAATTACAATGTAAAGTAATTAGTTTCAAATAATCGAACTAGTGTATATTATTGTTCTGTAAAGAAACACTTTGCAAATATATCCGAATCATGGAACTTTATAGATCTGCGTTTGTCTAATCGAACATTATACATGTAGATTGCGTCTGAATGATTGCGGGCTGTATTCAGTATTCATTAAGGGAAATACTTCTTAAATCTTTTAACAATGTTCTTTGTTGAAAAGGAAACAAGTCATGCTGTCTTGCAAAGCATTTTGTTTCGTGTGATCTCATGTTTCTTTAAACTTTGTAGACAATTTTTAATTAAAAGTTGTATTGCCACATTTGTAATGTCTTACATTGAAACTATAGAAAACAGCATAGCAGTACAAAATTTCACCGTTAAATATTCATTTTGTTAGAAACAACATAACTTAGTGATTGGTCGATCAGACTGCTGGGTAAGAATCAATGTTACACTGTTTCAGCTTATATCTAGATTTTAAAATGCTATAATAATGTTATTGATGTTGAAAGTAACAGTTTAGCTTATATATCCTTTTACAAATAAGAAGAATTATGTTTCAAAAACGAATTAAGATTTTCACCGCTCTTCCCCTCTCTCCCATGATTTTAATTTATTTTGCGTTTGCGACGTCTCTGTTTACTTCAATAATGGCTATCTTACGGCCAGCAGTCTGATCAACCAATCAGTGGTATCCTTTCAACGTTGTAGTTGTTGTGTGAATTCCACGCCCGTGCAACCGTATTTTGGTCATTTCTACACTAGGACAGTTTACTTAAACCATCATTCCTGATAAGAACCAGTGCTAGACCCATATCCTCTGCAAGGAAGTGTTAACTTTCTCACTTAACGAGATATGGTCAGTAGCAGGGCTCGAACCTATGATCCTCAATCTATGAAAGGTTACAGTGATCACAGTCAGTGGCTCGAGTTTTTTGTGTCTGTACCTATGCAACGTGTATGCAACATTCGGTATAACAACGTCACTGTACTTGTCTTCATATTTTATTTAGGGAATTAGTTTGAACCTCTTTATGATACATGTAATAAGCTGTTTTCCTTTTATCGTATTTATAATCAGGTGTTACAATTTGTGTCCTTGATTAAAGTCAGGGCTATAGTGAGGTTAAATAGTCTTGGATCGTTGCTTCGTTGCAAATTATAACCTATTTTCAGCGCGTTAGTCCCTATTTAAAATGTTCTCAATCATTGGGTGATGTACATATACATGTACCTCATGCCTGCTATTATATTTGTAAAATTGTACTTTATTCTTCGGACGCTAGTTTTGTCAAAATGTTTCTCATACATAATGGTCAGTCGTTTTTTTATGTCAATGTCCCGCATGTCTAAGCTTTTCCATCTTTTGTTCTGCACATAAGTATGTTTTTTCTACATTATTCTTATCTGATTTGATCTTTTCATTTTTTACTCACCTGATTCGTACCTGTCGCATCCACCAGTATCGACAAAATCTGTGAAGGTTAAGAGTAAAATATTTTTTTGAATTTTGTACTTTTGTGCGCACGAAATTAATATGCAAGAGTGTGCTACTGACTACATTGGCGTGTATATTTGTTTTTCATATGAATGCATAATTACACTGAAGTAGTAACTAAACATTGGTCAAGCTGCATGCCCATTCTGGTATATTTCTGAAACTTGATATGCTTCATGGGGTACCAGAAGGGTAACCATGACACCTCTTTACACATCCTCTCTTTTGTTTTTTACTTTGTAAATCATGATTTCAAATTGAAACAAACAATAATTTTATAAAAAGTCGAGTTCGAAGACGCAATGCCAAGATATTTCCTTCTGACTTATTAACAATCTACAGTAAACTTTGTTTAAAACTTGTTTAAAACGAACTGTTTGGGCCATTTAAATGTGTTTCTGATACCAAGATCAATATATCTGTATAACATTTTCATCGGGCAGAGAAAGTTGTTCCTTACATCCGGATTGTCTCTATATCCGGAGTCGTTATACACAGAGTTTACTGTATAATTATATAATTCATATATTAATTTACAATCTTCACTTTTTTCAGGATATTGGAAGAGTGATACTATGGTGTTTGTTTGTGTAAAATTATTCAAACATAACGATCACAAAGATTAATTTTACTTTGTTTAAGTTCTGAAGACAATTTACATATTAGCGAGAAAGATTATAAATTTGGATAAACATAGTACCCCATGTAAACGCCGCATCGGACGCCACCGCCATCATTCTGACCTTGGTGAAGTTACTGGTAACTTGAAAATATTGTTTTGTATCTGCATTCTGACAGACTGACTCATCATACTTTCCGATACCAAAACAAAAGTAATTATAACTGTTATCCGTCTTTTGCAGGAACCAGAAGAACGCCATATCAGCTTTACAATCCCACTCATCAGTATGGAAGCTTAAACACGGTTTGTGAAATTCAACAAATGTTTACACACATATAAATAAGTTTAAAAAGACAATGAAATGTTTAACGTAACATTCATTTAACATCGCATAAGATATCGACACAAGCATTTAACGATTGATAACAATGTTTTTAGATATGACCTACGTGTACATGTAATGAAAATGGTGAATAATGGTTTTCAAATAGTTATTAACAGATATTTAAATAAATGTTTCAACATACAATGAAAATTGCAAAACGCAGACAAATGCGTGATAAACAAAGGCTGTTTGTAAAACACGTATGCCTCCCTTGATGCAAAAGTCGAATTATGTAAGAATTTAAAGTAAAGGTCACTGTAAAATTCGCATAAGACCTAAAATCCTGAAAATAAATAGGGGTCATCAACTGGAATTGACAAATCAAGTTTGACACAAAAAATGTTTGTATTTTTGTTATATGGCCTGAAAAAAAAATCAAACTTGCCTCAATCATAAAATTTCAAAAAAAGTATTTGGCCAGAAAAAAATATATGCGACCTGAAAAAATATAAAACATTGGCCTTAAAAACAACAACAACAACAACTTTGGCTTAACAAAAAAGAAATGTTGGCCTTAAAACAAACAAAAAGTGTTGAGCTAAAAAAGAAAACAAATTTTTGTGTTTAAAAAAGTCCACTGACCTTGACCTTTGACCTACTTTTTTACTATTCCGGGCCACAGTGACATTGACCTTTGACATACTGACCTCAAAAAAATAAAGGTCCTTTGCTGACCTACTGAATACTATAAATGTGCCTTAACTGGGATTAGCAGTAAGCTTTGTATATGAGACTACTATTGTGAATTGTGATCTAGTTAATGCATACTGATCACGTGCTACCACGTGTTCGTGGCTTTCCTTTTGAATTCTCATTACGAAACTGAAACGCTTAAAACATTTTGAATCTGAAGTAGACATCATAATTATTATCACATTTATGTCTTGAATACTAGTACGCCTCTACCAAAACAGTTCAACAGATAATGAACTGTGAAAAACATAAAGACTAGAGAGCATACTTACAGTACCGCCTGCGTTTTACTTCCGCGTTTTCGGGAAAATAACCGGAAAACGAACATTTTTGTATTTAGTGTAGCAACACATACTAGTAAACCCATAAAATTTTCACAGGATAAACTTAGGTTCGCTGATGACATTGTAACATTGTCATTTTATCGACTGCGTCCTTAGCTTGTTGAAAATGAGGCCAAAAAGGGGGTACAATTTCTGTCTTTTAAGCCACATCGGGCAACCAATTATCGGGCACCCAACTTTGTGCAAAGCACTATTCCCATCCAAGATGTTTAGTGCTTGATTTACTATTTTAAATACATGTACGAAAAATATAGATAGCAAGATAGACACCATTTAACTTGCATTATTTACATTTATAGTTTACATGTTCACAAGTATAAAATATGAACAGTAATGATTTTTCTTGCTCATGCTGATCCTTAAAAAAGAAAAAAGGGGAATCCAAAAAAAATAAAAATTAAGCGTAGTGTGAGCCTTGAACCCGCTGACCGCATTGGTGGCGAACTATGATCGTAATCACTCGACCATTTTTGATAGCTGCTATCTACGATCGTATTTAAAACTATTTATTTCATATCGATTTTATATTACGCCTCATCCGTTACACGGTCTTTTCATGTTTAGATCGTATTTCTTGAATTTACTTACTTTTACACATTTTTATTCAAATAATTATATATCTAGAATAGTTTCCTTCACATCGTCTGCAATATCGATATTCAGTGTGCATTTACAAACTGAACCCCTGTTTTCATCTCAGCGCATGCGCAATAAAATCCGAGAACCCCAACTGCTGACAGCTTAGATTAGAAGTAGTAACACAATAGAGAGGTGATTCAAGCGGGATGTTTTAAAAAATATGAGAAGTTTGAGTTACCTATTTAGGTACTTAAATCGAAAGAACGATCGTCCAAGTAACATGGTTCCGTAATCTAGGACCTTGAATACAGTATAAAGCCTGTACGGTACGAAACATAAAAACGCCCTAAGATCTGGTAGCGCCCGACAACTGGTTGGAATCCAGTTAATTTAAAGCATCCTCTCCTGTTAAATATTAGCCAGAATTTGCTGTTTGTTTATATTAATGCATCCAACGCATCCATCTGTACAGACGTTTGAAGAGATGATGATTCGTCAAAAAACGTTGCGATTTTCTTCAATACAGTATGTGTTGCAGAGTAATTCAATTCAGACAAAATTGTTCACTTTTTAAAATTATTTCATATGAAAATCACCATTTCAGAAACCCTCCTTCAGGTTAAGCAGTTCTTTCATCGGAAAATCCCAGGATGGGATCAAATTGGACCTATGAGGCAGGAGTAATCAAGAAACATTGCTTCGAAGTTTTGTCGAAACTGCCTCAGTCAGTGGTTTGGGTTGGAGATATCGGGTGAATCGAATAAATAATTTTACAACGCATTACGGAAGGACGACCGATGACCGATGGGCAAAAAGCTCATCATGTGTATTATGTGCACAGACGAGCTTAAATTAAAATAATAATTCTACTCACTGAAAAGTTTGCAATAAAAGAAAAAGAAGAAAAAGAGAAAAGTTTGCAATCAAGAAAATCACAGTCTAGTTAATACTAGTATATAATTAATATTATACAAGTCAGTAAAGTTACGAATGAACATTTCTGGTTCATGTCAAACTTATTTTAAACTTGTAACTTTGACTTACTTGTTATCATCGTTTAACACTGTAAGATCAGTTGATGTGTTGCAGAGTGGAAAACATTTGTTGACAATGACTTGTTTATTAGTTACTCTCAGGAACAAAGAGTTCTGCAAGTCGCCATCATTTACGATAAACTGTAGCATAGTCTCTCCGCAAGCACGAACTCTCAGCTCTAAAACGTGTTCTTTGTGCAGGTCCAATGTATGCGGTATTACAGTTCCTGACGGAGTGTTAAATGTGGTAGAAGCTTTTCCCTCTGCATAACAGATATTTCAAAGACATTCGATTTAATCAGTAAATTTCAATATTCCAGAAACAGTATACAAATATTCCCCCCATTGATATTAGAAAATCAGAAACATCTGACACTTTCAAAAGGAAACTGAAAACGTGGTATTTCAAGACTTTTACACACTATTCTAGATTGATTAGAAATAAAGACATACAAATAAAACTATACTACAAAATTAATATCATCATGTGCTCAAATCCAAAACACTCGACTTCATTACATACCTTATTTTACACATTTTAAACATCATCATATTACAAAGATTATTAACTGATTCCTTTTAACTAATTTTATCTAATACAAATATTTTATTTACTGCCAACTGTATGTGATATTGAATTATTCATTTTAGCATTATATTACAAATGATATTTTTAGTAAGTGTTATCATGTGTCTATGTACATGTACAACGCCATTGAATATTATTATAGAAATTGGCGTTTAATCAAATTAAAAGTTTCAAGTTTCAAGTTTCAAGTTTTATTCAATTAAAATGCTTATATGTCTGTATTTAGCTAAATGATTTTCAAATCCGCACAAATAAATCTGAACAGTGTTTGTAAAACTGATTTTGCTTTATTCAAAATGATTGCTGATTCATAGTTTCAATAATGTTTTGTTTGTGTCCTGCTCTTCCGAAGGTACCCCGGATTCCACACATGCCTAGCCGGTTTCGTTAACCGGCCTACATTTAACACAATCATAGCTTTCAGGTTCAAATCCTATAGATGCAGTTTCTTCTGTTTTCTTGTACAGCTATATTTTATCATGACTTCCGGTCTTTCACGTCTGGCAAAATTACTCTTATGTCGAAGATCAATCCATATACACACTTAAAATTGAGAAATAACAGGATGTAATTCATGGTACAAGAAAGCCCTGGTCATGTGACCGGAACTTGTGCCATAAACAACATACATCTGCTAGTAGGCATGCAAGGATACCCCCACTCGCCTTCGTTTCAACTGATATTTCAGATTTAGTCATACAGACCTGTAATATTGATTAAAATCTCATGCAGTGAATCCGTTTAACAACTGAATATTAAACAAAAAGTAAATCTTGCATTCTTGCATGAATTGACTACATGTGAGTAGACCTCGGAGTAATATCGGCAATTTGCAGTATGTACACCATTACGAATTAAAATAAAGTGCTCAATGACTCGGAAAGGAACATCATGAACTAACATAAAGGTTTCATTCACACGGAAAGGAACATATTATGTTGTTTTTTTTACATAAAGCATATGGAAAATATGTTTTGCGTGTTAAAGTATTTTGTTTCAGTTACCTGGCAACAAATACTCCAGCAATCTTCACATAATTTTATTACAATAGAGAACAGTCTCACTTTATTATATCATATTTAAGTGACAACAATTTCTCGTTTCATCACATACTACATTACAAAAACGTTGAATTTTCTGCCTGTAGGTAGGGGTCTTGTGAAGCTTTGCATGCATCTCCTGTGGTGCATTGTATTATTGCGGAGGAAGAACTCTTTTGTGCCTATGAATAATCTTTCTTTGTAACGTTCTTGCTTACTTGTTTGGATTGCATCTAGGGTTCGTTGAAATTGCATATAGTAATAAAACCGAACATTGTCTTGCTTCATCTATATAACAGTACATATTGTTACGTTTTCTAACCAAAAATAATTAAGCAAGCCGCTTTCGAGCTTTTTTATACAATGTAGCTAGTCTTAAGCTTTATTGGTTGCATAATTTTCTCTTAGTTTACCGTCATTATCGACGCCCGATATTACTGACATACGGAAAGGATTATGATACAATGGACTAAAAAATGGCAAAAACAATTATTTGTAAGTAACGTTCGAATTTAACACAGGTAGGTTTTCTTGCTTTGTAAAAGGTCGACATTCGTTGTGTTCATGTTTTATTAAAATTATTTCGCTACAATTGGTTTTGATTTCTTGTTTTCTTTGGATAATACTTGATTGTGCACGTTAAACAAAATAAAAATCTTAACCACAGATTTTGTCTTAAGTTTTAGCAACACAGACATGAATCTGGTTTATGATACGTACTGCCAATGTTTGCCATTGTGAATGTCTACGTATATCTAAAACATTAACGTAACCGACAAAGCGGCTGTATATATACATACCATAGCATACACCTCCAGCGTAATTTGGCTCCATTGGTATTGTTCCTGTTAAATTCTGAAACATATATAAAATAGGTAGATAAATTGTATGGGAGCAATTACTCAGTATTGTAAATAGATACAGGAAAAGAACTTTCAACTATGACCATTATTTTTGATGGCTAAATAAGATATTTTCCTGAGAATAGTTAAACATATTAAACTCGAAACGCCAATGGCGGCTGCATTCGAATGCAATTTTAACAAACAGAAAATTAATTAAGATGATACAACCGGACACCAGATTTCACTGTCAAACCAGAAGACTTTACAAAAGAAATAATCAAATTTACATTAAAATTTATTTCGGAATAAAAGAAGAAAATATCAACAAAACAAGCATGTTTGTACGACACCTACATAAAACATTTCACGGAACCCCTTACTTCGAAATATATTTTGCCTTGAATTTACCATATTATATAGAACTGATATTGGCATGGCAGCAGTCCCACATTTCATGACACCTCTGACTGGATTGTTATTCATGTTACCATAAGATATGTATGTAGGTGTTTTCGAGAATTCTATCACAGCTGTCATATAGTTAGTGTAGTTAATCCTACTGCCCCTAACTTGATCACCTCCGAAGTTTGATGTAACTTTTGGATTTACTGAAAAGTCTACTGGTTTTTCTGAAACGAAGTTTAAATATTTAAAATAATTGCATTTTTCTTCCATATTGAAGCTACGATGGTACAGCACCGTACACAAATGCAATATGACTTTCGAGTGAAAATTATAAAGGACTGCCCAAAGAAATAGTCGAACATAAAACGCACGAACAACTAAACATACAGTTTATCACTACAATAAAAGACCACACAAGATAAGCAACACAAGACAATATCACACAAGACAATACCACACAAGAAAACAAAAGACTAGAAACAAATCAGCGGACTGACTGCACGGTGCATCTCATTATAAATAAGTCAATAATCAGGAACAAAGCGGTAGCCATAGTTAAGGTTGCTTATAATGTTTTCAATAGAGGAGCACGTGACCTCATGTTTTCCGCAGTTTTCTACAATATTTTTCCTCCAACGTGGAACCAATCTGCGGAACTGTGGAACTTGTGTTTTTGGCCCAGTGTTGTTTCGTACTATTAAAAGCTCAACTTGCAATTTTGCTACAATCCTTAAATAAACAGGACTTACAATTTTTAAATAAATAGGACTGATAACATTGATATCGTTAGTAAATAACATGCAGCAAATAGTGTGTAATTTAAGATAGCAATGAAATAGTAGGGAGTTGTTCGGCGAATTGGATTCGGAACGGTATATTTAGCAGATGAACTTTACAGACAATTTAACAACGAAGGATTTTGCAGACAATAAACACGATTAAGGGTATTTGAGAACGAAAACGAGGTTCAAACAATATGGCGGTTGTTTGTATCTGCTCTCAGAAAGTTTCAATATTTTGATGGATTTTGTTCGATTAATATTGACGATTTAGTGTACAATAACTGAAAGTGATAAATTTTCTGGATATATATTCACATTTGACTTAATATCTGTCTAAAATTAGTGTTCCAATGATAAATAAGGATGCCACTATCTGCGAACAAAGGAAGCTCTGGTGGCAAAGGCAACAATAACGGTAATGTTAAACAAGTACACTTAAAAACCGATTTAGAAACACAAAGATTTTCCCTGTTGAACATTTTTATTTGAAAGACGCTATTGTTTTTATTTCTATTTAAGTCATTTTTTGCAATGAATTATTTAAACTTAAAGACTTCAATTTTTTATTGTTTTTGTTGTGTATGAAATTTGAATAAATTTGAAACACGATAACACTGTTACAATGTATAAAATTAATATTTTGCCACTTTTGCGTTTCTAAACCTGTTGAGTGTACAAGCCAAATCTACGGAATCGTCAGCGAGTAGTGCAATAAATAATGTTACGCATAGTCATAGAGCACCTGTAACAATCCGGAACAAAAGCCTGCCAGTAACTTCGATGGTCTACTCGGCAAACTCGCAGTTTGACACAATAAGAAAACTCCAATATCACGAAAACATGGTGACAAAGGAGATGAAGCGTCACCGGCACGCGATCAACTGTATAAATTTTATTTTTTCGACTTAAATTACTTTTAAACGGACCTCTTCGCCTGTACATGCAATTCTTAGTAAGCTCTAACAATTACCATATGAGTTATTCACATTAAAATTGTATATTTGACTGCTAGTAAACAAGTGATTTTCTTAGTTTCTGAATGGCTTGGGGTAGTGTATTTTAGCATAGTGATTCTGATCTCCGGAAAACCGACAGAATAATAAAATGTTTCGGGTATTTGCTACAACCTCTATGTAACATTCCTACACACACTACTTAAAAGCAGACAGTCCCTTTCCTTTTTATGCCATGTACTTTTGCTGCTTTAGCAGCAATTTTATAATTGTTCAATATATATACATACACAAAGAAAAAAGTTAAGCACCCCCTGAAAGTTTTAGATTGACTTTTCTTGCATACCAGATGGGGATATCTGCAGTTTTTACCAGTCATGGAAAACCTCAACTTAATCCCCCATGTAAGACTACTCGCGTGAATTACTTGTGACGTAACGTTATAAACAATGTGACGTCACTTTCCCAAACACAGCATCAGAATAATATTTGTTTTTATATTAAAATGCATCATTTCGATAAGTTTGTATTTAAATATATATTTTAAAGAGCAAGACGGTATGCAAGAAAAGGTTTATACCATGAGATACTTGGTTCAGATGGAAATATCCGTCACTGAGGTTCCCGCCAAAACAGTTACCCTTAGTGACGGACATTTCCATCTGAACCGCGTGCTCGTGTAAGAAACTAATAATTTAACGAAGCTTTACCATGAAAATACTGTCAAATTCAGCTAGGGAAATTGAATGTAATCCGGAACAGCAACCCTCTGGCAAACAGAAAACGGCAAAATGGTAATAACATGTTGGGCTTTTCGGGTGATATTGTTGAACAATCAACGGGTGCCGTTTTATCCGAAATCAAAAACACATTTAAGTATAAAGCTGCAGAGGTCATAGGAAAATTTAAGATGGCGAATTAGAGTAATGAATGAAATTTTGAGTCTTCAGATGACATCCGTACTGCATACGCTCAGTAGCAGAGTAAACCTTCACTGTGCCTGGTCGACCATCCTAACCTTGACTATTCTGCCTCCATATGAACCTCGGGTCTTTTAAGGTATTAGGATACTAATAAGATCGGTAAATATCGCCACATATCGTAACCGTACGTAAGTTTTACGGAACACCTTCGGCTACGCCCGTGATAAAAATAGTCTCTAAACTAAATAAAGAAATTTTCTATTAACTTCAATATAAACAGCAATAAAAAAATATATTATAATGCATAACTATAATTGAGTAATATTTGACGGTAAAATGACAAATACGACGCAAAATTTTCATTCATCACGTAATTTTGTCTTTTCTTCGAGAATATATATGTATCAAGATGGCGACCTTCTTGATACGTGATCGTCAAGGTCGATTCATCAGGAAGAAAATAAAGACAGATAAGCAAGTTAGATCCAGATCAGCAGTGGTAAACGATGTCATAATAGGTCATAATTATGTTACGGATGGTGAAAGAAGTGATGTGTGCCGAATTCCCTCAGTAAAACCGCATGTGAATAAGGAAAGTTGGCGGGTGGGGCGCAGGATTGTGGAATGGGACGTTCTTCTATCGAACTTGAAGTTCTGTAAAGAGTGTTTACTTGGGCCTGTGCCACTGACTTTTGATAGTGTCATAGGGGAAATGAAAAAAGGTCTTGGTGGGTTCCTGTATGTTAGATGTCAGAATGGTGAATGTGGACATGTTAACTGTGTGCCCTACGGAAAAACTCACCGAATGAGCCAGGGAAAAGGAATGCCATGTTTTGCAATCAACACAAAGCTTGGAACAGGTAAAATCATTTTTTACTATCAAAAAACTGTTTTACAACATGGAAGATAAATCAACAGACATGGTCAAATGATTGTTAATATTAATTTTGCACCACTTATGATGATAACTTAGCTTGAGTGGTGGTGTAGAGGTTTAGGTGTCATTCGCTCATCCCGGACGTTGCCGGTTCGACCCCCACCAAAGCCATGACCGCACCTCCTCATATGACACCAGTACTGGTTTTTCCAGGAAGCGGACTTGAGAGTGACTCGATAAGCCCAAAGCTTTCTTCACAATCAAGCTAAAATAAATTAGTATAAACTAAACTTAGCTGTCCGCCAAGAGGTATAATTTTGACGTATGTAAAATATTTGTCAAAGTATTGGTATTTAAATTATTTGGTTTTACACTCGCGTCTGAATAGAATCAGTGATTTTTTAATTATATAACTGGTACCGGTCAAAGGATCCGTTCACAATTGGAAACAATTGCTCGTGTCATCTAAAATGGTTTAATTTTTTCTCGAACTCAGTACAGCAGTATAGATGTTGAAATATCAAGACCCAAAACAGCGAAATAAGCAATTATTTTTGTTTACTTCAGCTATGATTGACAGCCTTGGGGGCCCAGTGAAAGTCAACAACTTCCTTTCAACATTAAATTTACCAACTGTCAGTAATGTAAGCTTGAAAAAGATGGAAAGGCGAGCAGGGAATGTTATAGAGAAGGTGTCCCTCGAATCGTGTGCTACAGCAGCAAAGCAGGCATTTAATGATGAAATGCAGTAAGTATAAATATGCCATTATAGAGCAGTGTACATAACAGTGGGTGACATTACTTGAAATTTATTGTCAAGCATAAAGCAACAACATAGATCTGTCACTGCTTCTTTTGTAACTAATATAAATGTAAAAAATCCTTAAAATGTTTGAAATACTCGATATTCTGACATGGAAGACTTAAGACTGCTGAAAGTTCCCTTTCCGTATATTGTAAACCATAGATTAGAAGGAAGTTTTTTTAATATAAAATTTCTGCCTTTTTATCTCATTTTTGTACGAATGTATTTTTACAACAATTTTGTAATTCAAACTACATGACTTATATATTTGTTTACCTAGTTTTAACCGTTTTAGCTTACTTTTTAGAGATATTGCAAAACTGGAGAGTGAAGAGGCTGAGAAAGTCTTGGAAGATGTTATACCTGATCTTGGTGTTGCTGCTTTGCCTGATTCCTCGCCCCATTTGAAGTAAGTTAAAGATTTTTCAATTTCGTATTAGTCTTTTATACAAGTTACATTGTCAACTTGAAATAGAGACAACTTAGTTATAAAACTTATTTCAAAATTCTACAAAATGTGATGTTATTTGATCTGGATTTGAACCAAAATGAACAATGAGAGACAGATGTGATATGAATAGAAATCAACATGCTACATAGCAAAATGGCTCTAAAATTGTTATGTACAGTCATTTAAATAGATAAATTAGTTTATACTAATTTATTTTAGCTCAATTGTGAAGAAAGCTTGAAGTTTATCGAGTCACTCTCACGTCCTCTTCCTGGAAAAACCGGTACTGGTGTCATATGAGGTTATAGGGTTGTGACCCAAGTGAGGCTCGAACCCACAACCTCCGGGATGAGCAGCAGACACCTTAACCTCTATACCACCCCTCCCCTCTACACCACCGTCTCCTCTGATATTGACAAAATCTCTATCAGCTATGATTCCCTGTTGTTCACACATATTCTTCCCTTTCTGATACTATGAGAATTAATTCTTAAAATGTTTTTAGACAGTTACTTCATGAATATGTGGATGATAATGACAACCAGTGGATTGATATTGAAGATGAGAATACAAGCCTGTCAGACAATTTAAAATCTCAAGAAAGAAAACCACACAGGTAACTGTTTTACATTCAATAATTTATTTTAAGAATGATTTCAACAATAGCAGACAGTTTTGACTGTGCTGCTTAGGAATGCTACCGTGAAAATACTTTGCCCCAAGCTGGATTTGAACTCTGGTCCTCTAGTAGTCTAAAGGAACACTCTACTTTGTCACCATAAATGCTAGCTCAATGGCAAGGAAGTACAAGTGCCATAATATACCTCTAATACAAAGTAACATTTATATGGCGTGTTTTTGGAAAGATAAATCAAGGTGGAAATTAGGGTTTTGTTCCTTTTTTGATCAAGCAAGACTGTTTGTATTTGTAAATGTATGAAAGTCACGTGTTAGTTTTTTTAACATAAACATTTTTCTTATAATTTGGTTATGTGTGCTATGCATATCATATCATGTGTGATTATCTTAATTTAATTTATATGTAGAAAACAACAACTAAAACATATGGAATGTACCAAGTCAAAGAAAAAGTTAGTTTACCCTTGCAAAACAAGAACAGGAATGACGTGTGCTATTGACACAGCATGGCAAAAAAAAGGTTTCGACAGTTTGACGTGTAAGTAATGTTTATAAAAACAGTCATTACTACAGTAACAAACTGATTTGATAAGCTTGGACAGCAATCACTGAGAAATTAGTTTGACATATGCTCTTACCTTATGAGCAGAGCCCCCTGTTGGTAATCTGGTTTATAAATGTAAATAATAAACAACTATAAGCAACAATTTTAGAGTAGGTATGATATATCTGTGGTATTTAAACATTTTTTTGAGGCTAGATTATATTATACATGTATGTTGTTTTTTTCCTTGTACACAAAATTTTGTACTGTCTTGCAAGACCAGTGTGGACATGACACTAACAATATTTATGATTGTTATTATTTTTTTTATTTTTTTTTGTATACTTTCAGCTCATACATTTTTCATGAGTAAGTCAAAGTACGGCAAAAAGGTTGTAAAATCTATTGTTAGCCATAGGACCTGTGGAACATGTAAGTGGTGGCAAAGGAATCGCAAAGGACAGCCTGTACGAAAGCACAAGTGTGTACACACTCACAGTGGAAGTGCTAAACTAATGGAAAGTGTTAGTGGCGAGAAAGGGGTAAAAGAATTGATAGAAGAAGGAACTCCTTTAGAAGTCATTGAAGGAGATGGTGATAATACTTTAATTTCCCGGCTAAGAAATAACTTGAAAATAAACATGAAAAAGAAATTTGATAAAAACCATGTTGTCAAAAACATAGGATCAAGTTTGTATTCCTTACATAGCAAAAAAGGAATTAAATTAAGCAAAAGTGTCATAATGCACATACAGAAGTGTTTGAAGTATGCTTTTGCCAAAAATGTGGGAGACAAAGTTGGAATGAAGCAAAATCTTAGTGCATTAATTCCCCATCAGTTTGGTGAACACAGTAACTGTCAAGCAAGATTCTGTGGTTTTGTTCGTAATCCTAAGGAAAAATATAGCCACAGAAGTTTGCCATACAAGGCAGCATTAAAAGATAATGAACTGCGTTCTGAATTAGACAAGCTGTTTCTACCTGTAATTAACAATTCTGATCAGTATTGTGACCTGGGATCATCGCAGCAGTGTGAGCATGCCAATCGGGAAGTGTCCCTTAGAGCTCCAAAGATGCTTCATTACGGAAATTCAGAGTCACTTGATCATCGTGTTCATGCAACGGCAGCATTCATCAATGAGGGTAGAGACTACATACCAAAGGTAAAATTTATACCAGCTGAATGCTTTACATTTTGTTGTGCATTTGTTTGTTCTGTTATCTTGTTTTAGTTGATTTTTTTATCAACAAGTTACTTTGAATTTTCTGTGTATAATTATTATAATAGTTCTTTATTTTTCAGTGTTCTTGTTGCAGTTATTCTTTTACAAGTGTTATTGTTCCTGTTCTTTTTACAGAGTTTGTTACTGTTCAGATGTTACATACCTACCAGTCGTTTATTGGGCCAGGAAAGCAGTTATAAGTAAGTTGTTCAGTAATGGCTTTATGTTCATTTCAAATTCAAACACAGTTATCTGTAAATAAAAGCTTAAACTATCTTCATAGATATATCTACAATAATTACAGCAAAGTTTCAGATTCTAAGCTCACTGAATCTTCTGATTTTATTTAAAAACTGAAAATACTCAAAACTTATTATGTTTTTATAATTTTGATTGAAATTGTAATTTTATTATTTTTTACACAGGTTCACTCTGCAGCTGGTTTGTCTCCTGGTGCTTTTACTGAAAATTATGCCAAAAAATGTGCAAAGCACCGCAAGCGAATCCAAGAGCGCATTCAGCTACCCTCAACCAAGCGCAGGCGTCTCATTTTAAAACAAGAACGTGCTATTAATCAGGCAGCCAAGGAAGCATTAGAAGGTGTTTCCTACCAGTCAGGTTAGAAGAATGACTAAGACTTTAGCATGTTTAGGAAGTAATCTAATTTATTTTTGAGACTTGATACAAAATCATGTAACAAAATTAATTGAAATTTCTATCACTATGTCTTGCCCAAGGATACACTGAGAGGTCTGCCAAGAAATAGAAACTAACTAAGTTGGGTTGTGAAGTTATTGTTGTAACCATTTTACCACAGGTACCAACTTGGGGCATTATTTATTACTAAGTTTTAGATAATTGATTACATTTCAACGATGTTCCTTTTTCAGCCCTGACAAACTACAATCAAAAGCTGTGTATTATCACTACCTTGGGACACAAACATTTGTAGATACAAGCTTTTAGGGAGAAAACAGTGTATTATTCAAAGTCTAGTATTCAAATGTTTTATGTATATAGATCACCTGTAATTGGAGACTGCTTTAGTTATTTTTCTTATAATCTTTGTTCACACGTACAAGATTTGTTTTGAAAAGTAAAATCAATAATTTATTTTTTCAAGGAATTGGTCACGATGACCATGTTGATATCACAAAGCTACCTGACCCAGTTCCCAGAGGGGTTTTCAAGCCTGTACACCTGCCAAATGGAAATTCCACACTTATCACATTTGACCTGGAAACTACTGATCTGAGTAAGTAATTTGCTTAATAAAAATGTTTTTATTATATCAAATTTAACATTTTTAAATACTTGCTAATATATGATATCACAAATATGATTAATTTAGAATACTGTATTTTGTTGTCTGATAAAGCATAGGATTCAGTGGCCCATTGATATGAGGCTTAGTAGACATTGTAGAGAAAGGGCTGTGTAATAATTAATAATAAGATTTCAATTTACTTTGTTTTGCAGTTCGTGATGGCAACTACCCTCACATTACACAAATCGCAGCCATGGAGCTCAATACAGGCCATTCTTTCAACAAGTATGTTTTCCCAAAACAGCCAATAGCAGTGACAGCACAACAAGTGACAGGGATTTCTATTTCAAGCAGTAATGAAATGACAGTCAATGGGTGTCTTGTTGAACCATTACCAATCAATACAGCACTGAATGACTTCTGTACATGGCTGGAAAAATTCTCTAATGTGATTCTTGTTGCACATAATGGGCGCCGGTTTGACTTCCCTGTTATTATCAGTGCCATTAACAATGTAAAATTGCAGGAAAGGTTTTTCAAATGTGTGTCAGGTTGCACAGATTCTTTATCTGTATTCAGAAAGCAATATCCTGGAAGATCTTCTTACAAGCAGACGGATCTGGTGCATGATATTTTAGGTACGACCTATGGAGCCCATGATGCTACTGAAGATGTACGAGCTCTTGGACATCTTCTTAAACATTCAACGTCACAGGAAACAGTGCTTTCTTTTAGTTTTCCACCGAAATCTGTATTTAATAATCAGATTTTCAACAGAGAAAAGTCAAAGAATTTTCCATCTCTAAGTGTATTAGTTTCAAGTGGCATATGTAAACATAACATTGCTGAAAACATTGCTGGATCAGGACTCGGTCTCAATCATTTGAGAACAATTTTCAATCGTGAAGGAGAAGATGGTTTGACTAACGTTTTTATTTCTAAGAATAGTGATGGCCAACCTCGTGTCACAAGCACTAAGAGAGTCTTAGAGTCTGTCATTCCTAAACTGGTGCAATTCTTTAGCAAAAACAGTTGAATCACATAAATTCTACATTTGATGTAGAGCAAAGCTGACATTATTTTATTGGATAGCCCTTGAAAATGTCAGAGCTCATGTATTGTTGTTGTTATGGAGCTTTAGTCTGTAAAAAAAATAATATATAAGGGTTAGGGTATTTTTTTTTTTTTTTTTTTTTTTTTTTTTGCTTTCCTTACCCCTGAAAATGATTAGGGTCGACGGCTTTTGGTAGGTTAGTTAGGGTTAACAGTAACAAACATTTGTTTGTTTCTTTAGGCCCGGGTTTTATTTGGAAAATTACCAATTCTCTGCAGTTTTTGTAAATTTAATTGATACATCTATTGTATCATATGTTTCTTATTGTAATCAATTCAGACCATTATCAGACTAAACTGTTATGAAATATAAGTCTACATTTGCAATGGTCAATTGATTTTTCATTAAGAATGAAAGCATTTAGAATTTCAAAAAATTTATTGCTTTAAAATTGTTTTATGTAACAACAATTTTTGGCAGAAATTACATTTTTGTCGTCTATACTGTGTATTTTACTATTCTTTTCAAATGTCACATGTATAACATATTACACTGTTGCAACAATATAAGACGGTAAAAGTTACTTGTTTTTGTATATTTATTTTATATAAGAAGACAGATAATTTTGATGTGCTCATTCCCCATGTACATGACATCCATTTAAATAAAATTGTCTCAGAAAAGTCTGATAAAAAAAAATTTCATAGGAAAGTCGGCCATTTTGGATAGGGGGTACTGATAAAAATGTGAATATATTTCAGTCGGTTTAGTTTGAAACTGAACAAATTCTAGTTTTAAATACCCAGTAATAGTCAGAGACTAGATTAACATAAAGAAATAGTATAAAAATAATTTTTTACAAATTCTGAAGTGCTTTTTACAATTAAGGTCCTTGTCAACTGATGGGTCAAAATCCGAAGATAAGCTGAATCAATGAAAATTGTAATAATTTTTGTAATTTACGGTAAATTTTCTTGAAACTTTGTATGCAACTTACCTTTTGAGTATAGATACTAGAAATATAGGGTTTAGGCAGATTTTCAATATTGACTATTAGTGTGCTAATACCTTAAAAGACAATCTGCTAACACTCACAGGGCAAAGCTGTTTGCAGTTCGTGCAGAGGGTTGCTGTCATGATTTACAGCATTTTTTCGTTCGTTTATTTGAAGGTGTTTCTTGAAATAATTTTTTTTAAGTCACTACATAACTTCCGGGGGCTGCTCAACTTTTTTTCTAGGTGTATATATAACACGTTCATCGTCAGGCAGTTACAGTATACATTTTGTCAAAAACGAAAAGGTAAGCGTCCTCCTGCGAGGATGTATCGCAATCATTCTGATTTTGTTTAGTGTTACACTTTGTATTTGTAAAGCACCTGGTTCCGATTTCACGAACATATTTAAAGGTTCATTACTAACACCAAATCTAATTTTCTTTAAATCTGGATTCGTAATGGACGACTTCTCAGAATGAAAAATATGATATACTGCATTGAATGTGACCATATTGTGTTGAAAATTTGAGTTTAACAAAATAATTAATAAATTAAATTTTGTCTTTTCAAAAACGAAAGTAGTTTTTCCCGTTTTCAAATAACTTTGATATTTTCCAGAAATCTCCCAGAGAGAGACTGTACATAGGTTGTACATAAATAAGCATGCATATTTTGAATTATAATTGAAACACTTTACTTCCAATGATGTGCAAAGTATATATAACTGTTAACAACATTCAATAAAGCGAAAGTAGGACAAAAAGACCACCCATGTCAATCTAAGGAAATACACAGACATTCGCTCGTTTTTCTGCAGCAGTATTTTAAACAGGGAAATACTCCACGGCTGTTGTAATGTTTTAGAAGTCAGTTTCAAACTATATTTCCCTGTTACAATTCCAGATTTAAAAGAAAATTCGATTTGGTGTTAATACATTTTGTAATGGACCTTTAATATATGCTCAGCTGAGTACGTTATTTCAAACTCAAATTGTCACTAAAAATAAAGATATTTCGTGTTGTCGGTAATCTATTTTTAAATGAAATTAAAATGTTGAAAGAAACAAAATGTTGTATAATACTAAATGCAAGTCAGATATAGTGAAACATTCATTTGAGTATAACTCAAGAATTTTAAGAATTTACTGATATAAATAACTTGCCATAAAACAACATTTCCTTCACATATATAAATGTACTAAATCGGTGAATACTATTTTGACAAACTTGAAATCTTTAAAAGAATAAACATGCAAAGGGCTGATAAGTGTTGAAATAAGTTGAGCATGTAACAGAGTAAATACTGATCTATTCTTGTACATTAAATAGTATACTCATATCAAAACCAATCTTGCTTACGCATCAGTCTCAAGAATGCTCCCCGAAAATATATAAAAAGTTATATCTATTAACATGTTTTAATTGATGTCAACTTACAAGACGTAACTGTGTTTGAGATTGTTTTGAAGAGAAAACTGAAATGAAAAATATAATTGCTTAAAGTGTTTTAGAGTCCACATTGACTTTTCAATATTAAGTTCACAAAAGTCTTATGTCAACGACTACATAAAACATAAACCATTAAATCTAAATAGAAGACTAAAGAAAAGTTTAACACGAATCTGTTTTCCGTCATGGTACTAATGCTACACATGTATATAAAGTTTCACTTTCTTCCATACATGTATAATCAAATGTTTATTATTTACTCATCAAGGTAAAGGGCAAAGATATTATATATAAAACTGTAATGTTAACTAAACATTACTGAAACCAATCTCTGAATAGACGGAACTCTATGCTTCAAGACTTTAATCAATTTATTTGCCTAAAAACTGCCAGTGTCAATAACCAAGGCTTTATCGTATCAGTGTCAAATATAATTATGTCAGGCACAATTTTGCATCTATGTCACTGTTTTAAAACATTTGTTCACTCGTTAACACTTTCCATATTACACCAATCAAAGATAGCCAAAGAAGCGTTTGTCTAACACAGCTTCGTTCGTTAGCATACTGAGCTGTAAATAGTTATATTGTATAGGTACAACATTTAAATATGACGTCAGCATGCCACCATAATGAACTGTAAAGAGTTTTGTGTAGATCTACAAGATTGAATATGACGTCTATCTGGTTAGGTGCCATAAAGCTAGGTCAATGGCTAAATCCCAACGTAGTAATGCATATTTGCAAAAGGTTAGATATGTTATGCACACTATTCGAATGCTAGTATTAATGTTTCACCGTAAAACCCAACTTAAACTGAAAATGAAATTCACTTTGTACGATTCAACTACTAGTATATTACCATGTCTATGTAAAGAATTGGGGTCACTGAACTAAAGCGAATATGGTTACGGCTTAAGTGGATAGAAATAATGTTAAGGGCTCGGTCATCATTGAAACCTATAAAACGTCAACAAAACAACATGAAAAAACTCAAAATGCCTAACCTATATAAATACCAGCAGACATGCAGGTGTGCAGTCATAGATCTATGGTCATGTCACTATTTATCAAAGCTTTGTTTCATTTGGAGAAAGCGCGGACACTGTATATAAAAACAACTTTTACGTCCAAGTTTGACTAACAGCCACTATGAGCTCAACAATAACAGCTACAACAAATAAACAAGCAAATAATCCCCATACATTTTCAAAATTTCAAAGCCTATTACACGGTACAAATTAAATAGTAACTTTGAGTTTCAATCGCCCTGAATACAAATAAACATCTACAAATTAAAATGTGGAAATTTCTTACAATCATAATGCATAGTAAGTGTGAATGCGCCTTTCTATTGGATGACAAATAAAAAAACCTTTCCTCATAGTACCTTAGAGTTCATCCTCACAGTCATGTTCCATAGAAAATAGAAAATATTCACGAACATAAAACAATGACGTTTACTTACAAGTAAGTATGCTAGGCACTGTGCTCAAAACAGCAATAAAACAACCAAGTCAATGCAGTACGATTTCACATAAACATACAAATAAAAACCAAGTATATCAAATATAAGCTAACAATTGAATAAAGAGACTCAAATAAAGAAAAGAAAAGAGTTGTCTCTCATAAGTGACCAATGTTCCAAACGAGGGTTCTCACAGCCTGTGACCTAGAGCTTCAAGGTGAGGACCCGGAACTTACACACAACACTTTATCTCCATGTGCTGATTCATTTCAAAATCCTTAAAATATAACAGACTTACAATCCGATAAATACATGAATGTTCAGGGATCTGGAACCTTAGACCTATGCGTGTGACCTTGACCTTTAAGGAAGGGACACAGGACTTGCGCAACATATGCTCAACCACTGAGCCATGTAATTTCAAAACCCTTCCATGCATGCCTGAGTTGCCATACATACTGGATACATTGACCTTTGAGGTTGGCATTAGGTATTGCACTCAGCACATTGTCTTGATATGCTAAACATATGTGCTAAGTTATTTTAAACTTCTTCAATACATAACAAAGTTAAAGTCCGGGCACAAATGTGAGCATAAATATAAAGGATTAAATTACCTTTAAACTCTAAGATCTCGGGACGTGTTTTTGTACGTGACAAATCGTTTTAGTGTGCAAAACATTTGTTTTTGTATTTTCAAATATTTAAATGTACATGTATGACAGACTTACAGTCCGGACAATAATGTGTGCATATCCCATTACGTTTAAACTCTAAGTATGGCATTGATATTTGAGGTAGGGACGTAGGTCTTGCACACCACACGTCGCTTTTTACTGCTGAATATTTGTGCGATGCCTTGATGCATAAATAAGTTACAGATCGGTAACACGATTGTGTACACATACATGTACAGGATCATTACCTTTAAACTAATTATGACCTTGGCAATTGAGGTAGGTACTTCGGTCTTGCACGCGAAATGTCGTCTGCATGTGCTGAACATTTGTGTCATGCTAAATGATATTCCCGTCATGTATGACAAAGTTTCAGCGCGATCATGTCAAAATGGGACTGACGGACTGACGGTACGATTTTAATTTACCATGCATACTTTTGGGGGCATAAAAAAGATGTATCGGTTTACAAAATAATCATATAAATAAAACAATAATAAATGAATATATAACATCGTAAACTTTTTTTTACAAGATTCATTGAATAGCTGTTCTGCATATTAGTTTTAAGCCTACCTTCCACAATGTAAAACTTTGCTGTGTCATTGCATGCTACCTTAATCGGCCCTGTAAGAGCATTCTGTACAGACGGCACGACTGTCATACTGAGGGTTGAGGTTTCATTTTCTGTAGCGTAGGTGAGGCCTGTTATCTGGACAACCTGGTTTGTAAAATGTAACCTTATGATCTAACTTTTACCCCGCTAAATTTCTAAAATGTGCCTGTCCATCTTTCAATTAGGACAATGCCAGTATTGTGTAAACAGATACAATGTACTCACCGAAGATAACTGATTAAATTCCGAAAAGCTCAGATCATAAACAGATTACACGTCATTAAATACTGTAACAGCCGATATTGTGTATACATGTAAGTATAGGAAATGTAAGTAAAATTTAAGTTTAAACTTTATGTTATATGAATTTAATTGTTCTTTATAACTAAACTTGATTACAAAGATTTTATAATTGAGATTAATCGCTTTAGATACTTATTCAGCTGAAATCAATCGAGAGAGAGAGGGAGAGAGAGGGGGGGTGTGGAAATACATGTGTCTTGCCTAGGGACACAATGGCCGTGGCACTGGTGCGTTTGAACCCGTGACCATTTGGCCCTGAGGTGAACGCGCTACAACTTCGCCACTGCAGCTCCACTACGGCAGTTAGAAGTTCCCACATAATGGATAACCTACCTGAATTGGGTGTGACGCTTGTATATGACTGCTGAACCCTTTGTCCAATCTTCTGACGGCAGTTCGATATGGATCCTTCATGATAAATGGCGGAAATCCTTTCATTGTTACCTTTGTGTCATACCAGTGACTGACGATTTTCAATATATCACCATAGCCATTGGTTCCCAGGTTTTGTACTACATATTCTCGTCCCCAGTGGGATGATGGAACCAGTTGTTCCATGGTGTGAGCAACTACATCTCCGTTTGTAACATTTCTGGATCCGGCAAATACAACAATTGGCTCAAAACTGAAGATATTTGTTCCCGTTAAATCAAAGGTAGTTTCGAGCTGGAGGACTTCATGCTTCATAAGAGTAAATTGCCTATCCCTGCCAGTGCGAAAGTAGCCTTTACCTCTACACAGGGCTATTTCTTCAACGTTGTTTGGTAGAATAATAGAAATAGTGGTGTTGTCGTTAAGAGCGGCGACAGCAAGTTGGCAGAAACCGCCACCGACATCGCAGAAACTTGCAACAACATAATTATATACTGTTTGATTAGTACTAGGTAGATGCGGACCCTTTAGACGTTCAATCGGAATTCCGAGAAATCCTTCCACGTAGTTGTGGTCCAGTCTCCTTGTGAAGACTTGTAGGGTGAAGAACCCGTCCTTTGAGTGAACTATGATCGATTTGTTGCTAAACTCCGATCCATTTAACCCTTTCATGTGGTCAAGTGGGTATACCTTTGTATCATTTACCTCTAGAACAACGATTCCGTCATCGATACATGTACCTAAGGAAAGATAAGTCATTCATTCGGTCATGTGTGAATACTTCTTTGTATGGTTCACAAGCGATATATAATAAAGAAACATTAGTAAACCGATAGAATCCTATATATAACAGCCAGTATGTAAATCGGATTCTGAGAAGCAATTCGCATGTATATACAAATAGAAACGGGCTGTAAGACAGTTATAAGTATTGCTAAAACAGTAACACAACTTTGTTCTGGAAACAACCCATTCGATTAGGCACGTAATATCAAAATGTATCATTTGAACCTTGTGTAGAGCATATGGTTCCGATTGAATGATAGGTAGGTTTCCTACCATATAAAACCTTGTAAAACGCCATGGCAATGAAACTTTAACAGTAAAAGAACACACACTTGCCTATTATATCCACTTTTAAAACACCTGTCCTTGCAATGTTAGTGATCACTAGCTCGTACGTAATATGTGGGTTGCTTGTTTCGTAGTACAGGTCTTGTCCCAGTAGAGCAACAACGTACGTTGTATTCTCAGCTGCAAGAATTCATTCAAAATTTGAAGGATTAAAAGGCTACTTTAACATACTCAATATCATTGCAAAAATCAGTTTTAACCATATACTTATTCAAATGTACCATGCATGACTGTACTGTTTGTTCCAAATCTACGAAGTGCTTTCTTGTGGTAGATAGAAATCTACAGACAGGTGAATTAATGTCAAACTGGAATGGAAACATGAACTAAATCATGTTTAGTTTTCATAAGTATAGATACAATGTAATTCAGAAAGATTTAGTTTCCAATGTTTTGCAGTTTTTCATTTTTTTTTGTATCTTCATATGAATACCATTATTTGATACTATAACAACACTTTTAAAGCTATGAGAATTATTTTCGTGTTTCTTAAAAAGAAATCATTTTGTGTACAAGCAACAGCAGCGTTTTGAAATGATATTCTTAATGATTAATAGATACTTTTACCCGGAAAAGTAGAAGAATAAATTAATAAAAACTGCCCGTGCACCCGTTTATATACTTTATATACTTCAAGTTATAGAAGTATGTTAGCATTTTTAAAGCATTTTCTCTCTTTTCATTTACCTTTCAGTATTATGGCAACACTTTCCAATTTTAATTATTAAACTTTTTTCACCCGTTTTTTCATCATCTGTTTTCAAACTGATTGCGCGCCGATGTACACGGGTCCGTTTTTCTAATTATTTCTAACTATTTATATTAATTTGCTTTCTTTAGAATATGTTGCTGACATCGTAAAATAATCGTTAGTAGATTATTTTAACGTCATGATTGATGTGTTATTAAGCTGTAGTAAGTTGGTATAGGTCCGTGTCCGAAGAAGTAGAGTTACGGAAAAAAAACTCTCACGCTGTACTTGCCATAATTACTATTTATCATCATTTGCTTCCGTTTTCAAGTTCGCTTTGACATTTTTCAAAACGTTTTATTGAAATTTACTTCATAACTTCTTTATTCTTTTGTTTAGATAATAAAGTAATTTAAAGTAATTTACAGTTAACCGTATATATCAATAGTTGATACACAAAATCCGCTGTAGAAGTGTTTCTGTTTGAAGAAAGAAAACTCCCTTACCACGTATTTTGTTATTTTTTAATTCTAATACAAGTACGAATTTACTTAACTTATCAACAAATACATTACTAATATTTTGTTGAAATGCTGAATGTACAGTTTTATTAATTTCTGTAATCATTTATGCACATTCATGAAATTGTGAATGAAGTGTTAGCCGGCGATTCTTTTCTTTTTCTCCATATTATAATTTCATCATTTTCTACAATTAAAGTTACAAAAATATACTTATTTCAGTAAGGATATAAATTATAGTAGAAATAAGTTAATTATTTAGCAAAATACACGATAATCATAGGATTATTCATTCATGATACATCAAAACAGTAATACGCTTCCGTTATCGGGCCGAAACTGCCCCCTCATTCGCCGATCGATAACCGTTTGTGCTCTTTAACGCTGAAGAGTACGCAAGAACGATAAGTCTGTGAAAAACCCGTATTCAATAAAAGCGGAGTATAATTGGTTATTGTTATAAATCATATGACTAATTAACTGTTGCTAATTTAACAAACAAATAGTTTCTGAAATTCCCATATTAGAACTGAAACCGGCTTGTGACTCTATATAAACATTATACATGTACAATTTAGCCTATTCACAAAATCAAATCGATTTATTTAAAACTCTTGTAAAAAGTTTACCGTGTGATACCTTTAGAGTTATTTACACCATGTATGCTTCCTTTCTTTTATAATGGAACTACAAACCCGTTTGAACATGATTCAGGAAACAAAACGAATTCAAAAATAATGTTAACCAATGTCACTAAATGGGGTGTAATAACATTTCTACCATGTATAAAGAAATCACAAAAGTACAGATCGGGGCCACTAGATGTATTTGTATTTAACTGTTTAATGGACTTTGATAACCAATCATGTGTAAACGGCAAATTTATTTCTTCAAACAGGGTCATTAATTCGCTATTTTCATAACGTTCAATAAAATATAATACATCTTCATCTGGGGTAAAGAGACAATCCTCGGGATGATTAACAGCTCTAAAAATGCCTCAAAGGATTCAAGAGAACTATTTGCTTCGTAAATTCCACAATACATGTAGCTATTGTTATAATTTTCCAATATAATTTCGCATTCTTCTTTCTAGCTACAAATAGTTTTTGAGTTTCAGATCAATAGTAATCCAGTCTTGCCTTAGGTATACAAGTTTTATAACCCGAAAGCTTATTTATCATATCTTTTCTGTTCTGTTCTGTTCTGTTCTGCTTAGTCATGTATATAACATAGTCAAGGCCACATAAAATTATCTGCGCTTATCTTCGCATTTACAAAAAATGTAGCAGTATGCCACTTGTTTGTAGAATAATTAGAATCATTGGAAAAAGTAGTTTTAGGAAAGCCACTACTTGAACTACATTTAAAAATAGGGTAGACTACTCAGTCAATGACACTTGATAGTTTTCCTATACAGTCGTATATATCTTCTACACATAGTACTGTTAACATTTTCAATAAAAGCATTTAATTTATTCCTAACATCATCTGCTGAAAATCGATCTTAATAACTTTGTTACATGTATATGTCAGTATCCCATACATATTTATTTGTGACAGTATCATATTTCTTTTCGTTTTGCGCATTGAATGAATAAAACAGTTTGAAACTAAATATGAAACCCACTGAACAATGGTCTGATATATATGTATATATATAGGTGCGTGTACCATAAATTATTCAACATTATTAAATAGATTGTGTGTAGTAATCACATAGTCAACTACACTAGAACCTTTGCTACCAACATTTATATATATTTTATCACACCCAAAACAACCATTCAAAATACGCATACATGTTTGTTTGCATAGGTCTAACAAAATATACCACTTTTCTTTAGACGACCACTATTTTTGTGAACAACGTTTCATATTGACATCTAAGGGGTAATTTTTAGGCCTAACGTCTATATTTGATTTAGTTTCATCTAAAACAAAATCAGGCGAGTCGGATGTATGAGAATTGAGATCACCACAGAGAGCATAGCTAGAATCATTTTCGCACTTTGAATCCAACCTAACTATGAACTCTTATAAGCGATCATATGTTTGCGAATCAAGTAGTGCTTGCCTTCTGCCATTCTCAGGAACTACATAGCACAGATATAGAAACAACTCATTTTGCTGACCTAAGACATTGTCATTTGTTTAACACAAATGATATCATCCTGGCTATGAAATACTAAACTTTCGTTCGTTATAAACTTATTTCTCACATAAAACAATTATATCGTCAGAGGTGCGTTTACTTGTCTTCCAATTTTCAGTCCCGTGCAAAACAAAGTATTCAAAAAAATTATATCGTTAAATTGGAAAATTCATCCCTCCATGTTTCAGTCAAAAGACCAATATCATGTGTATCCAAAAGCCTTTCAATTATAGTGTTTAAAGTTTATTGGTACGCTTTGTGCATAATCCCTGAACATTTGAGCACAGTGAAGCGAGACCTTCTCTTTGCTGACCTACTGTCCCAGATCATGACCTGCCGGAATACTTTTATCCGTCAATGTTTGTTGTTCTGATTGGATCATAACGTTCTTCTGTGTTGACTGTCTATTAACAGACTTGGATAAACTCCGTTTGTTTATTTCATCACAAGGTTTACTCACTGAAGACCTAGAGTTTCTCTTATACGGCCGAGCAGATTCCGACCTCCTCGCAGCCCGTATAGTGGCACGGGTAAACGCCCACGTTCTGGGGAAGTTACAGTTTAGAAGTAGTGTTGTAGATATTAAATTGTTGTAGGGTGATGACACGTCTGGATTGTTGATAATTTGAAATGAACACTCTGTAGTACTAGGCACATCAAACACTGCCACATCAAACACTGGTGTGGGTGGCACCGGACCATAAAACACAGATGAAACATTGCGTGCAAGACCAAGCATTGCATTGATATGTTATTTTAATTGTACTGAACTGATCATGGGGCCTGTCTGTAAATCGAATTATGGACGTGTGGCAAATGGCATGAAAACATTCGGCACTTGATTTTGTGTTGAAGCAACACCGACAGAAGTTTGCGGTACTGGTAAGTCATTTTGCTTCTGCATTACGGTACTATTGTTAATATGTGACACAGTTTATATATGTTTGTAAATGCTCTGAATCATCAACCTGCATGTCTGTAGTATACAAATTAGGATCGAAACTAACCGTGTCAGGCTGTCCAAGTCTACTAGTGTTTGGGCATTTTGACCACTCTGGCAGTTCATCCTTTACTAGTCTCCCTTCCTTTATAAGTTTTGCTGGATAAAGTATTTGTAATTTGGAGTCAGGCGATTCATGTTTCAAGTGTTTATAAAAAGGCCAAAGACGGTCACGGGCGTCTTGAATTTCTCTTTGGAAATCGTAATCGACGGAAAATGTCGTATCCCTGAGCATGGTCACTCTTCTCATGATCATTGCAACTTCACAATAATCTCGAAAAATTACAATAATGGGTCGTCGATGAAATTGTTTTCTGGGATCAATCTTCCCTAACCTGTGCGCACAAACCACGTATAGCAAAAAGATTTCTCACCAGCTGGGAGCAGTTTTCAACCCTGTTCTCAAAACTCCTCAAAGTGAAATAGTGTTCCTTCGAGACCGTGCTTCAATGTCTATAGATTTATAAGCAACAGTTCTCCTCAGATCCGTTTATGTAGTTTGTAACATGTTGTCCCTAGTTTTTCACCCATACTTGTGAGCGACTTTTTCAAATCGAGCTTTTCCAGGGTTACAATTAATATGCACATTTTTGATGCCTCTAAGTTCATCAAACATGTATGTTAGTTGAATGTAAGAATTGGTGAAATCATGCCTAGAAATATCCATTTAATCAAATTTTGTTTGACAAGTATCGGATGACTATTTCCGCTCTTGGAAACTTTAAAATATGTTCTTTGTTGGCAATTCAAATTCATATTTTCACCAACAGACACATTCACACTAAATTAAACATCAAAGGAAAGCCTCGGCAATCTTGAAAAAGTATCATATATCAACTTTTTTCATATTTTTAAGAAAACGTATATACTTTCCGCCATATTTTAAGCTCATGTACCTTATATTCGATTAAAACCTTTAATGCATGATCATTATATTGATAGCTCGATGTACACTATATATTGCATGTTTATTATATCAGAAAAACATTTTTAGACCACCAGGTTCTGCAAACTGATAGTGACATAGACTAATATAATTTTAATATAGCTTATGGAGTAAGATTATTTCAGTGTGAAATACAGTTTGGAAAAGAGGTCTTTTTCTTTAAAGCCGCAAATAGTGTTAAATGTATTTCTATTTAAACACGATACAATGCAAGTGATGAACTAGACCAGCAAACTGGCATTGCCAAAATACACATCGCACAAGTTGACAGAATTCTAAAAATTATAAATGAACAACAGTGTTGCCATTTCTTATTTTGACGACAATTAAACGTACGTTTTGTTAACAGGACAACGATTCTGACTTCCGATTAATTTTGCGGTACTATTTAACCACTCCAACCGATTTTACTTGCTGACATAGGCATTTCTAGACAGTCGAGCCAACTTGATTTATATTTTAAAACAAAGTTTATTATACATTTACATTTACACATATATTTGTCACTATTCTCTGAGAAGAAATTGTACAGTTCTTTACGATAATAAATAACAAAGTGTTAACTGCTGTCTAATATCACTTTAGAACTGTTTAATAACAATTATGACAATGTCAAACCTGTCAATTAACACATACGGATAGGTTTTACAAAAATAAAAATTAACCACTTACCGCTAGCCGCTTGAAAGGTGACAGTACACAGCAAAAGCAAAGCGGTTGCCTGAAATGATAAATTAGAGGATTTTAGTAATGATACACAAAAAAGAGTCAAAAAACAAAGATTTATCATTGATCATAATTATAACGCACGAACAACATATTCAATTTTGTTGAGTTATATTAAGGAAACAGATTTTATCTATGAGTTTGTGTATCACTGAGTGGAGTTTAGATGCGTAATCTAATCACCTTCGCCGATTATTTATGAAGCATCTAACGACAAGCAGTAATATACTAACCAGCATATCACTCAAAAAGATGTGCGTGAAGTTAGCTGCCAGTTGCCAGTTGCCGGTTGCCAATTCAATGCCATTTCAATGCCAATTCAATTGGCAACTGGCAACTGGCAGCCAACTTCACACTCTTGTTGCCAATTCGTCTTCACTTGCAAATATTAACTAAAAGCAAAATTGTTAAACCACGCGAATTGGCAATGGCAACGGCAGCCAGATGCCAATTCGAATTTTATGTAAAATTCTTAATAAAAATGAATTGGCAACTGGCAACTGGCAACCAACTTCATATTCCAGATGCCAACTCAACTTTCACTTGGAAATAGCCAATTCGTTCAACCTCACGAATTGGCAAATGGCAATTGGCAGCCAGTGCCAATTCGATTTTTATGTAAAATCTTAATAAAAGTTGAATTGGCAACTGGCAACTGGCAACCAGATGCCAATTCGTTCAACCTCGCGAATTGGCAACTGGCAACTGACAGCCAGATGCCAATTCGATTTGTACGTAAAAATCTTAATAAAAGTTGAATTGGCAACTGGCAACCAACTTCATATTCCATATGTCAATTCAACTTTCACTTGCAAATAGCCAATTTGTTCAACATTACGAATTGGCAGCCAGATGCCAATTCAATTTTTATGTAAAAATCTTAATAAAAGTTGAATTGGCAACTGGCAACTGGCAACCAACTTCATATTCCAGATGCCAATTCAACTTTCACTTGCAAATAGCCAATTTGTTCAACATTACGAATTGGCAACTGGCAACCAGATGCCAATTTGACTTCTGTCTGTAATTGTGGACTAAACGTGAATTGGCAACTGGCAATTGGCAGCCAGATGCCAATTCGTTCAACCTCGCGAATTTGCAACTGGCAACTGGCAGCCAGATACCAATTCGATTTGTATGTAAAAATCTTAATAAAAGTTGAATTGGCAACTGGCAACTGGCAACTGGCAACCATATGCCAATTCGTTCAACCTCGCGAATTGGCAACTGGCAACGGCAGCCAGATGCCAATTCGATTTTTATGTAAAAATCTTAATAAAAGTTGAATAGGCAACTGGCAACCATATGCCAATTCGTTCAACCTCGCGAATTGGCAACTGGCAGCCAGATGCCAATTCGATTTGTATGTAAAAATCTTAATAAAAGTTGAATTGGCAACTGGCAACTTGCAACCAACTTCATATTCCAGATGCCAGTTGCCATTTACCAATTCAACTTTTATTAAGTTTTTACATAAAATCGAATTGGCTCTGGTTGCCGTTGCCAGTTGCCAATTCAACTTTTATTTAGATTTTTACAAAAATCAAATTGGCAGCTGGTTGCCAGTAGCCGTTGCCAATTCAACTTTTATTAAGATTTTTACTAAAAATCGAATTGGCATCTGGCTGCCAATTGCCAGTTGCCAATTCGTTAGGTTGAACAATTGGCTATTTGCAAGTAGAGTTGAATTGGCATCTGGAATATGAAGTTGGTTGCCAGTTGACAGTTGCCAATTCAACTTTTATTAAGTTTTTACATAAAATCGAACTGGCATCTGGGTGCCAGTTGTCTTGCCAATTCCTTTTTATTCACAATTACTGACAGAAGACGAATTGGCATCTGGCTGCCAGTTGCCAATTCGTGAGGTTGAACGAATTGGCTATTTCCAAGTGAAAGTTGAGTTGGCATCTGGAATATGAAGTTGGTTGCCAGTTGCCAGTTGCCAATTCATTTTTTATTAAGAATTTTACATAAAATTCGAATTGGCATCTGGCTGCCAGTTGCCAGTTGCCAATTCGCGTGGTTTAACAATTTTGCTTTTAGTTAATATTTGCAAGTGAAGACGAATTGGCAACAAGAGTGTGAAGTTGGCTGCCAGTTGCCAGTTGCCAATTGAATTGGCATTGAATTGGCAACCGGCAACTGGCAACTGGCAACTGGCAGCTAACTTCGCGCACATCTCAAAAAGCTATATATATTTCAACTCTAACATGTTACAAATGTAACACATACCATAAAATATCACAGACAGAAATTCACTACTGAAACTGAACTGAATTATATTAAAAGAATAATATAACCAAATTTATGACTAAAATAATATGAATTACGAATCTGTTTTAACAATTTTATTCTATATTTTTTATCTTATTACCTTTTCTTTTCTTTTTCTTTTTTTTTTGGGGGGGGGGGGGGGGTCCGTTTTGATAAAACACATATTTTGTAAGGTTTATTGTCCCTTTTATGTGGTAATGATCGAAATAAGCCAATTTAATTTCTTTCTGACATGTTTTGAAAGCATACATTGTGTTTAAGCATTTCATTTAATATAAAACAAGGCTATATGGCCATTTTGCTAGTTGTTATAACCTTAAGATTACTAGACAACGTAATCGTATTGTACAAAGGCGAGTAATAAAAATTTAAAAAAAACTATTTGCAAGTACAAATAACTTGATAATAATAACATATGATGCAAGAAGTTATGCTACATTTGTATATAAAAATGTATCCTTTCAAGACTCTTCTGGTAGAATTGTAAGAACTTTTTTCCTATTTTCCAAATTTATTTCCGTATAAAATGTAATTTACTAACATGGCAAGTAGTTTCGTAATATATTGACGAGAGATATATTCAAAAAAGTACTTACCGAAAATAACATCATTTTTCAACAACTCCGAGTGTATATCAATCACACCGAATACCAGGTAATGATCGTTGCTTCCATCAAAGCCAACAGAAATCAACTGTTTCACATTCAAACATAACTAAATTTAGGTATGCATGATCGTTTCATAATTCATAAGTTGATGAAATTTGATTGGAATACACCTCCGTTAGGTGTCATTATTCAACACTTCAGCGTTAAGCGGGATCGTAAATCATTTGCTAAAGAAGCTTTCAAATAAATGCATATCATTAATATTATCAATTCCATCCATTGTCTGTATTTGAATTTTATTGCGACGATTTAGTTAAATGATAATAGCTGAAACTGCGCAGATTTTGTTTCAATTTTTTTTTCTGTAATACCGAAAACATAAAATAGCACTTCATTGTTATAGGATCCAAAGGCAGTAAATATTTAATTATTACTATATCATCTTTCTTTGCATAAAGTTTTTTTTAGTGTTTGAAAATGTTGCACATTGTTCGAGGAACATTGAATGCAAACACTGTTATGTTGTGAAAAACAACTGTTAGCCATTGCCAAACAACGCGTCATTGAATTACCAGACAATTAAAAGGTATATGTACTTAAGCTTGAATGGCATTTCTACAATGATAATGCTCTTATGAATATAATGTATAATGGTTGAAAAAATATGTTGTCATATTGATCAATTTATCTACGTCAGTGGAAATTCGTCACCTTGTAGTAAGCGGTCGCTCACGTAATTATTTTTATGTTTGAACAATTCAGTGACTTTTGTGAGTTCATGTAATGTACGTTGGCGTTAAATAATATGAAATAATTGATTCGTTAATAAATTCGAAAAGGGTATAGGGATTGATCAGATCCGTATTTCCGAGGTTCAAAGGGATTGATAAAGAGAGACAGAGAGACAACTGGTATGTTGTAGTAGATACAGATGTGCCATGTGCTGTTTTGTTTAACTAGTACTTTGACAGCTCTCCTTTGACACCAAAGATGACGGCTTAGTCAGGGCAAGAGAAACTTTCCTACTGGTGTTTTATGCACAATATTAATCAGATAACTAATGTATTTAAAGACTTTCATTTGACTTTTTAGTACAATGCATATTATATTTCTATCAAACTTTGAATATTTCACCTGATAATCTTGGGGGAAGTGTCTTACAAAATGATTCGACAGTGTCATTGGTCAAGTTAAAATGTTTCAAATATCTCACTGTACTGGTGTAAAAATCAATTTTGGTTGTCCAGAAGAACAGCTAATTCAGGAGTTTTGAGCACGTTGCTTTATGTGTGAAACTAATCATACTTTTAAAATCTTCCGAAACAAGGAAGTTCAAGAGAATTAAACATTGACGAATATATGTATTTACATTGTATCTGTAAGCACTTGGTGCTTTCTGAATAATTCATGCTAAACTCTATATTAACCATTGCCAGCATGTGCATTTATTTTTCTGCCAGCGTTACGCAAGATTACATGTCATTTAATTCATGATAATAATAGTGGCCATCGAAGACCGTCGCAGGAAAACGCGTAAAGAAGTAGAAAGAAAGCGTGCGTTGAGCCGTGGTCCCAATAAGGTAGGGCAAATAACACATACATAAAAGAACATCTTTTAAACGACCTTGTTCAAATAATGGTAGGACTAGATTAATTAATACTCAAAAGAATGTTTTATATACAATGTAACCGCACTCCTGACCCTGCTGAGCCTGAGGATGGATGATGGATTGACGGAGGTTCCGGTATTTATTTCTAACGGTATTCAACTGTTTAAACTAGATACTTTGTTGTTGCTAATATGGAAGTATCTACGCACGGTATTCAACTGTTTTAACTAGATACTTTGTTGTAGCCAATGTGGAAGTATTTGCTTACGATATTCAACTGTTTAAACTAGATACTTTGTTATTACAATGCGGAAATATTTCGTGATTGTTTCTAAAAATATTAATAATTTCGTCAGCATAGATGTCTGTTAAAAGTCCTTAAGCATCCTGTATCTCAACTTAAACTACTAAACAGGAATATGTAATATCTATCATTGACCATCTGAACAAAGATTTATCTTATAGTAGGGTGACTTTCTGGCTTTAAAAAGTGGGAACATCGTATAACAAGCTGAGTCATATATCAAAATGTTCGTAATAGATTGTAGTTTATGAAACTGCCGGCATAAATTGGCATAAATGGTGGCGTTCTGAAAAATCCAGTTTTTGTAGTACTGGTGGTCCAGATTTTGTTTTAAAGATTGTGTTTTTGTTTAAAACATTGAAATGTATAAAAACACACTAAGTATACGATTTTATGATGTTTTTTTCACGAATTTAGGGAAATTTATGAAAAAAATGACAATTTTACCCACAAGGGTGATCAATTATTCGGTTTTGAGAGATATTTTTAACAGCAGTTCATTTTTTTACCAATTTGATACATTTATGTGACAAGAAATAAAATATGACTTACCAGTGTGTGTGTGTACATGATTGTGTGTGTGTGTGTGTGTGTGTGTGTGTGTGTGTGTGTTGTGTGTTTGTGTGTGTGTTGGTGGTGTGCACTTCTGGGTGCTGTGGGGCTCGTTTTAGGGAGGCTGCGTTTTTGGTACGTGGCATTCCCTGTTTGATATTATTTTTGTTTTTACGGCTTATCAAAATAATTATATAACAGCAGTAAAAAGACAACAAAATTTGAATGCATATGCATTTAAAAGTGGGTGGGGTAATTTCACATATATTTTTGCTCTAAGTAAACATTGTTTATTTGAACATTTTATTTATTTTACCTTCAATATTTTGTACTTCAAATGGATAGTTACCATCTAATATGTATTATTTAGGAAATTTTGATGTGCAGATCATTTAGTAGAATCCAAGATGGCTTCCAAAATGGCCGCCATTTAGACTAAAATATGGTCAAATGTAAGGGTACTGGGCATTTGGAGTGTACTTTTTCTATTAATATATTCTTTACCAGCTTATATGCACAACTGTTTTTACGAAGACACATTCATTCATTTAACGTCAAATATGACTAATAATTTTGACTGAAAACTACAGTTTTTTAACAACATGGTCGGGTTTTTGAAATCAAACACGGTTATTGCCTTGTTACACAAAGAATAGCTGAGAAGTCTAAACGGTGAACACTGTTTCTGATTGCTTTATAAAATGTGGAAATAAATAAACATATAGATAGGACAAAATTGATGAGTAACATTTAACAATATCACCTGTTCAAGTTTAGAAGTTGGAAAATTTAAATGTAAAACATGTAAACCATGTAAAGCACAGATAATTGTTTGCATATAAATCATGAATGAAAGGTTCACTCTAAGTAAATTGTAGTAAACATTTGAACTTAGTATCTGCCTCGATGGCTAAGTTGTTTAGATTGCTGACTTGTAATCACAAAACCTGATTGAAGGTCATAGGTTGGAGCCCCGCTACCAACCATGACTCTTTATGTGAGAATGTTGGCAGTTTCTTACGGAGGAATGGGGTATAATACTGGTCCTTCCAAGGAACGATGGTTAGGTAGATTTCCCGCCTACTTATGACTGAAATAATCTTGAAAAACGGGCAGTAAACTTTAAATCAAACCAAACTTAGTATATGATACAATATGTATTAAACACCATCTAACCTACACATATTTCAAAGTCAGTAAGCGTAACAAAAAAGCAAATGAAAGCATTAGGTCAGTATGCCTACCCAATTGTATCTGACATGGGGTTGTTAGCCAAAGCTCTTGAAATTGTACAGGCCAGACCTACTGAATTTGAAGGAGTTTTATTTCTCACAGGAGGTATCCAGTTTATGATGTCAGTTTTTGATTGCATTGGTCAGTTGTATGGTGATGCTGGCTTTATAGACTTCATGATGGATTCTTGTGTTTTCTGCAAGATTAACAGCAGAACATATTTTGTGTGGGAGAGATTTTGATAGAGCCATACGTTCAATGTGGAACACAGACTTTTTTTCAGTTTCAGAAATCATCTGATGCAAATTCAAAATCTTTGCCTGCTCTCTAACTTGAGAAATTCAAAGCTATGAATCACACCTCTGAGGTTCAACAGAAAGTTGTGCAAGAAATAGTAAAAGATATTGAAAGTTGGTTTCTCCCTATCATTGCTGAACTCAGATCTGCATGAAGATCTACCTCTAATTTGTTTAGACTTTGTGACGACTACGTACAGTAGTTGTCTCTTCCTCTCACACTGTACCCTGCGCCACCAAGGCATGGCTTGTGGGATGTTTCTTGTTTGCTGCAAATCGAACATTGTACTCAAGATTCATGTCATACCTTGTCCTTCAAATTAATCAACTTCCCAATGAGTTAGTAGATGTATTTGAAAAGTGTTCGATCGTAACTAAACTGACGCAGTTCATTCAATGGTGTTTGGTTTGACTGTGTATTAAAAGTAACTGAAAACGAAGCTACAAAGTCACCTAAATAATTGGTATCACACTTACTGACAGTGCTTTGGTACGTTGGTTTCTGTCTCGAACTTTGATAAAAAGAATCTTCTTCATACTCTTGTAGTTTTGATACTGGCCTAAATGTTTGTATTACAAACATCGCACTGATACGCCTTTTCGTAAAAAACATACAATGAGGCATTACATAAAGTGCATGAATTGTTTGATGAGAATTTTTAGACTCCTTTTTATACAAAACTGCTTAACTTTGTAACTGGAATTGAAATTTCGCAGGATGTTGAAAGCAGTCCTCTGTCATACCGTGATTATCACAGAAAGATGTTGTATGATTTAAATGAGCTACTTATTCCGTTTGAAAAACAATAAACCTTGAAAAGAGTTTTTGACTTGCTACTTATGGCAAATCTGAAAACAATCAAAAGTTCAAACCGTGCTGTTGATGTAAATTCAAATGTGGTCAGTTTAAACGATGAAGAAATGTATTTGAAATTATTGACTATCAATGCCTTCAAAGAGGTTCCTTTCGAACGTCTACTTTCCTTTGAAAAAGCACAAGTTCCGCAAAATATAGTCCAGTCAGGAAGAAGCTGGTGGTAGAATAATTATTCAATTGGCATAATAACCTTCTCTGTGTGATCAAGAAAGCCGTGGCAGTTAGTCCAGACAGAGACTGTTTGGTTCTGTTGGTTTATTACTACAATAGTCTTGGTATTAACACACTCTTTCTCAAAACTGGTCAAACATCTATACATACTATCCTTAAAAGGTACGCGTATATACCAATCCATTATGAAAGTTACAATTTGTTGCCTGCCTAGCTAGAGATCTTGTTGTCTGTTTATTATCTTACAAGGTGATACATGTTTCATCTATGTATGGCATACTAATAGGTAAAAAGAAAGCAGTCCAGGTACTTTTTAAATATGCAGAGACACTTGTTGAATTATCCGGCTTTGGCTGTGATCCCAGTTTATCTTCTGTATCTAAGCCTGCTGCCACTGCTTTTGGTGGGTGCCTTTATGGGTCAGAAAACTGTGATTCCTTTAATTCTTTGCGTAGAAGTATTGTTCTTGAAGAGAAACGGGTTAAACCAAGAAAGCTTCCTCCAACTGATGTCAGTTTTATGTTGCATTTACTTCGTTGAACTTATCACTTAGTAATTTTGAAAAATTTGACAGAAACAAAACTGTCACTGCCTAACCCATTACATTTTTGTTATGAGGTTGGCAAAAAAAAAACATTTGGTTTTACCATAAAGATAATGTCAAAACCTGTCGCAGCACCAGAACTTAAGTAACCTGATTCTATTTGGTGTGCTGTGATCAATGCTTCTGCACAAGAAATCAACAACCTTGTGTGTAAAGGCACTAGTCAAAACGAGTTTATGATTTTAGCTTTTATTGGAATCGAAGACTGCTAGACTTATGTCTTACATTTCCTTGAAGTTTGCCCCGTTTGCATTTTCATATACATTTGTAATTTACTCTGTTTAGCATAATGAAATGAATGTATGTAATTTACTGTACAAAAGAACAGATCATAATGACGCTATTGCAGATTTTTAAGTCTCTGAATGAGTTTTGCTGTAACGAACAATTAGCTGAAAATTTCAATTAATACATTGCTACCTTGGGTTATTTGTTACATACTATAGGATTATGTAATGCGTTCTACATGTTGATAATGTGATGCATTATGTTAATGAGCCTTTGTGTCTGTAAAGAATAAGCAACAAACAAAGTTATACACATACCTTTTACTATGGAAGGGGAAACCACGTGTAATATCAGGTAACTCGTGTATTTGAGTTTTATTTCAGACTTATGTTACTACTTTAAGATTATAACTGTTTTAGTCTCAAAGCTTTTCTGTGCATTTTGTTGAAGAAGACAATGCAGTTCGGTTTTTATTTTGTTTAAAGGAATTTGCTGCGTGCATAACATCACATAATAGTTTAATACTTATGGAAGATGGTTCGCAGCTGTATGATGTGTAATACTTTCTCGAAATAAAGGTTTCATATGCTAAAATCTAGAGTCTAAAAATGGAAATTTTGTTTGGCAATATGTTTTGCTAAATTGCACATTAACCTACCCCACCTAACTGTCAAAGCTAAAGAACTATAGTGTTTTACATGTAATATCTTATACCAAATTGATATTTAATAGGGATTGAATTAAAGGTCCATAACTAAAACCTAATCGAATTGTCTTTTAAATCTGGAAAAATAACGGGCGTCTTCTCAAAAAGAAAATATAACATACTGCATCGAATGTGACCATATTGTGTTGAAAATTTGAGTTTAACAAAATAATTAATAAATTATATTTTGCCTTCTTCAAAAACGAAAGTGGGTTTTCCAGTTTTCATATAGCCTTGTAATTTTTCAGATGTCTCCCAGATAGAGGCTGTAAATAGGTTGTACATAAATAAGAATGCCAATTTTGAATTATAATTGTAGAACTCCAATGATGTGTAAAGTATATCTCTGACTGTTAACAACAATCAATAAGGCAAAAGTAGGACAAAAAAAACACCCAGGTCAATCTAAATAAATACACAAACATTCACTTGCTTTTTCTGCAGCAGTATTTCAAACAGGGAAATACTCCACGGCTATTGTTAAGTTTTCGAAGCAAGTATCAAACTTTATTTCGCTGTTACAATTACAGATTTAAAAGAAAATTCGATTTGGTGTTAGTTATGGACCTTTAAATCAAACTATGTTTTACACTTAATTTCTACTCACAATTATCTATAATAAAATATGTTTGATTTGCCTACACTAACAATTTATGCAATTTACACCTAAATTCAACAAATTTCGGTGTCTTGGGCAGCCATTTTGAAGCCATCATCAATTTTGTGAATAAAAGATTACAATGTATCTGCTGAAATGCAACATTCCTGCAAAAGAATATGCATAAAATTGAATTAAAAATAACAATCATAGTAACTTAAAAGTTGAAATAAAGCTAAAGCATTTACATTGAAAATACGTGTGAAATTACCCCGACCACTTTTAAATGCTTGTGCATTAATTATTTTATTTTCTTATCATACTGTTATGTAACTATTTTGAGTAGCTTGTGTCAAATCTTATTTCTTGTCACATAAATGTATCATATTGATAAACAAATGAACTGCTGTTACAAAAATATCTTTCGAACACCGAAATTTGTCCACTCTACAGGGTAAAATTGTCAATGTTTTTCATAAATTTCACTGAACAGGTGATATTGTTAAATGTTACTCATTTTGTCCTATCTATATTGTTTATTCATTTCCACATTTTATAAAGCAATAAGATGTTGCTTAAACAATTATATGATGAAACAGTATGAAAAATGAAGCTGAAATTAGTCAGAGTTTTCACCGTTTCGACTGCTCAGCTATTCTTTGTGTAACAAGGTAATAACCGTGTTTGATTTCAAAAACTCGACCGTGTTGTTAAAAAACTGTAGTTTTCAGTTTAAATGATTTGCACATCAGAATTTGCTAAATAATACATATAAGCTGGTAACTTTCCATTTGAAGTACAAAATATTGAAGGTAAAATAATAAACAATGTATACTTAAAGCGAAAATATATGTGAAATTACCCCACCCACTTTTAAATGCCTGTGCATTCAAATTTTGTTGTCTTTTTACTGTTGTTATATAATTATTTTGATAAGCCATAAGTCGTATTTTATTTCTTGTCACATAAATGTATCAAATTGATAAAAAATAAACTGCTGTTAAAAAAAATCTCTCTCAAAACCGAATATTAATTCATCACCCTTGCGGGTTAGATTGTCAATTTTTCATAAATTTCCCTAAATTCGTGAAAAAAACATCATAAAATCGTATACTTAGTGTGTTTTTATACATTTCAATGTTTTAAACAAAAACACACTCTTTAAAACAAAATCTGGACCACCAGTACTACAAAAACTGGATTTTTCAGTTTTGGCGGTCATCTTGGAACGCCACCATTTATGCCAATTTATGCTGGCAGTTTCATAAACTACAATACGAACATTTTGATATATGACTCAGCTTGTTATACTGGGGGGTCCAGTTTACTTAAAAATTAGAGCCCTTTTGGACTGATTGTCACCCTATTATAAATAGGCACAATGTTCAACATACACAAGGGGCATGGTTATAGTATATTAACTTGTTTCATAGTCCCATATAAGAAAAGAACAGATTTTACAGAAGATGTCTTTACAAATTAGTATCATCAATCGTATCCAGCCTTGGATCTGCTTAGTTGCTATAACTATGTTACTATGACAGTAGTGTATTATTTTATGGTGTCACAGTGGACAACAATCAAGGGGATTGTTTATCAGGTAGGTCTGATTCAAGTGTGCAGTCTACATACATCCAATGGAATCACAGGCCACATTAACAGTTTATGCAGGTGTCTATGTTATCAACATATCTACACTTTCAACAGGGGTGCTGTTTGTATCTGGTGACACAGATGGGTGTGTTATGTCTGTCACTCCGAACTGTTGTGCGATAAACCTTTTCTCCAAAGACAGTGGCACAAAATGAAATGAGAGTCACTGCTAGTACTGATCAGGGTTTTGCAGTGACCTAAGTGAAATGAACGCTGATCTGTTTGACAGGTAGTGTGTCCCATAACATAAAGTAACATTTAGCAATCAGAACAGTTTTATACGTCACAAAGCATGTTTTGTATCGTATGTTATATCAAATACAGGTATAAAGGCCTAACTGATTGAAACTTTTACCATGTAGTAGTGCTGCAGTACTACACAGAACTACAGTATCATACAACACTACAGTTCTGATAATAACTCTGAGAACTACAACAATATTACAGTATGATACATACTGTACTACAAAGTACTGTACCATAGAGTACCACAGTACTAAAGAGCGTTATAAAGAGTACATTTTATTTTGTATTACGTACCGTATAGTAGTATAGGAAACTACATTACCAA
>JAFMSR010000008.1:21730424-21836253 GCA_022818135.1 Saxidomus purpurata
GCTCAATAACTTAAGCTAGGAGTGACCAATTACAATGAAACTTGGTCTGTAGGTAGCTTGCGTGGAGACGCCGCTTGGGATTGCATTTGGGGTCACTAGGGTCAAGGTCACTGTTACTTAAAATAGAAAAATGGTTTCCGCTCAATAACTCAAGTTAGGAGTGACTAATTGCAATCAAACTCAGTGTGTAGGTAGCTTGTGTAGAGAGGAAGCTTGGGATTGCATTTGGGGTCACTAGGTTCAAGGTCAAGGGCACTATAACTAAAAATAGAAAAATGGTTTCCGCTCAATAAGTTGAGTTAGAAGTGACCAATTGTAATGAAACTTGGTGTGTAGGTAGCTTGCGTGGAGAGGAAGCGTTGGATTACAAGGGTCAACTAAAAATAGATTTTTATTCATTTTTTGTTTTTAGATTGTTTTTGAAAAACAAAATTTTGGGTCAAGGTCACTAGGATCAAGGTCACTGTTACTAAAAGTAGATTTTTATTTAATTTTAGTTTTTAGATTGTTTTAAGCAAAAAATGTGGGGGTCAAGGTCACTAGAGTCAAGGTCAAGGTCACTGTTACTAAAAATGTTATTTATTTTTTAGTTTTTAAATTGTAGCAAAAAAAAAATGGGGGACAAGGTCACAAGGGTCAAGGTCAAGGGCACTGTTACTAAAGTAGGGGGGAGTCAAGAAGACTGTTTTTTTTTAATTCTACAATTTCTGCAGGCGCCGTTTAAACCTGCTTTGGCGGCATTGCCGCGTCTTCTTGTTCTGTAATATCTTGGAACACATCACTTCCTATGTCCAATGGTTCATTCATAGCATCGTTCATTCTTTCGTCCAGTCCGTACACACTGTATTCAAAGTACTGACCATTCTCCTGTTTTTTGTTTCCTGTATGTCTGAAAATAACTTTGTTAGGAAATGTAGAAGAGTCTTCCTTTGACAGCTGGTTATGTAAGGTAATAATTTGTCCAATGGGTTTTGGTTGTATCAAGCCATTCTGTGTCATCGTAGAATTAATAACGGTTTTATTAATGGTCGTTTCTGAAAAGTAGAAGAAGTACTAGTATTAACAGCAACAGTAGCAGCAGCAAAAGCAGGAGTAAAAGTGATAGTATTTGGTAACTTAAACGGCTTTTTCAAATAGGTCGCTTCGAACACATCAGGGTCATGACACTAAAACAGATACAGAATAACTGATAACAAAAAACACATTTTGATTAAAAGAAAGGTTAATTGCATGGGACTGTTCGGACTGGTATCAGTAAGAATAAGATATAAAAAATGTAAGGAAAAGCATTTAGACATCTTGTACGACAGTAATCTAAATATTTTTGGAAGTCACACTAGATTGATATTCGAGCTACAGAATAATCTTTGGAAAAACAGCGGTCCTCTTTTCGTTTATAAATTATTAAACAATTTATCAAATATAACGTTTATGGAAGAACTTTTCATATAAGTTATATTTCTGTGATTGAAGTGTGCTGCTAGACTGAAACATGTTACTATGGGATAAAATTTACATTTTCTTTTCTAGGAAAAGTGCAACATTGATTAATCGCCATGTGAGTTGAACTAATGCGTGCAACATATGAAATGACAGTTTCGTTACATATCGAAGAACGACTTACACGCTTCTTGAGATTTCAACACAAATCCTGTAAAATTGAACATTCCAAGATATCACTCTGACATGTAAGTGTTCTAAGAATTTCTGTTGTTAGAAACAACACTAAGAAAACTGATATGATACGAATTAAGATTTGAATACCTTTTCTTGTGTTATTCGGTATTGAGTTCTTATACCAATATTGTTACGCGTTTAACAACGATTATTTCATAGCTGAGCTGTAAAACTGCAATTACTCGCTGATCGTACTTAAGTTTTAATGTACCCACCTACATTTTGTAGAAATCCATTGTTGTCTTAATATTTCTTTTTTTAACCTCTAAGATTCCTCTCACCAGAATTAACGAGTAGACAGTGTTGTGTACCTAAGAAATCTACTGATTTGTTTGTGAACTTCACACGAGTGGTAAAAGATTGTCGTTAATTTCAGAAAATGATTACTTATGAAGCGAATAATATCAGGAATTAATAAATCACTCCAAGAAATGATGATATTGTGTCTCTCGGCAATCAAGCAGGCACTAATTTAGTGTTTACATCGATGTTCAAATATTTCATGAGATACCCCAACAACAGACAATAGACTGGCAACGAAAGAGCGAATGCAAAGACTGTGTTAAAAGTGTGTGTAAATAAAAAGCAAAGTATGTCATAAAATAATATTTTTGTCCAGTTTGGTTCGATGCACAATTTTGTAGACTTTGCAGGAAATCGTTATAAGAGTAATATTTTTTTCAAGAAAACAGGCATTCTTGGAATTCAGGATGAAAATCTAGCTGTTAAAATTGAGAGTGTAGTGCTTCATTAGTTATGAAAAATATATGTTCCAGCATTTACATTGTCTATTAAAATGACTTAGAGTTCTAATGCGCAGCATAATAATAACTATAATACATGCAATACCTTTATTTGACGAAGGATGGCCGTTTAGATACATATAAACAATACACATGCCTTATATTATTTAAATACAATTTCCATATATTTGTTGTTATATGGTGTATTTTCTTTAATATTGTATCATTGGATATAAAATATGTTTAAACTAAACTATTAATATCATTAAAGTGATATTACCGTTTAAAGTGACCATCAAAATTTAAATAAAACAATAATTAGTGATTTATATCTATTGAATAATAAACATTGCCATAGTTATAACTAAAAAATAACGATCAGTTTAACAAATGAAGGTAAGACTCAACTCAACATGCGAGACTCCGAAAGCATTGTAGTGCACTAAAGGAGTTTCTTATCTCTAAGAATATAGTAGACTGTCCAAATTGTGAGTGTGGTACTGCTGAGGATACAAATCATTTTCGTTTGATCTGTTCCCTGTGCCCCATTGCTCATATCTCTTTTCGGAATAACATGTAAAACATCTGTGTTCCTATCGTATTTTAATTTGATTTTATTTACAAAGAAACGAGAGTCATTGAATATGACATTTTTAAGTTCCGAAATATTATTTTTAAATATTGTTTTTTTGTAAATATCCATTATCAGGCATATCGTCAACACAGAAGATGTCAAATTTTCAAAATGATTGACAAAATTTGGTTTTCATAGCTTTGTGGACGGATAAAAGATAGTCATTAATGCCGGTTTAATTTTTCAGTATCACACCTGTGGAACATTGCACATATACATGCACATGTACCTTTACTGTTACCGAATTGAAGTCTGTAAATGCATACATGTATAATTCGTGTACATTTTAGCTCACCTGACAACGAAGTGGTCATGTTGAGCTTTTTGGATCATTGAATGTCCGTCGTCCGTCCGTCCCTGCGTTCACAATTAGTTTGTTTACACTCTAGCACATACATTTATAGAACAATCATAAGGAAACTTGAACACAATGTTTTTGGCCACAAGACCTTGGGTGAATTGGATTAATGGTTTGATGTTTTTTTTTAATTATGGCCCCGGGTCTAACAAATAAAAATGCAACACTTGACTATGTTTACACTCTAGAACCGTCATTTCTTCCCTTACTCTAATTATATTCACAGATAACGTATATAACCCTAAGAGTTCTAGTGAGTTCAATTATGGGCTTGATCGAATGAGCTCTTCCAGAGTTATAACCCCTAATCTAACAAAAATGGCCATATTAAACTATGTTTACCCTCTGGCACTTTCATTTCTTCACTTATCCCAATCATATTGACAGAGAATGTCCATAGGATTTCGGATGAGTTTAAATTTTGGACTTGATTGGATTAGTTTTTCTAGAGTTACGGCCCTTGATTTAACAAAAAAATGCAATATCTAAATATGTTAACACCATCATTTATTCAATGGTCCTCATCATATTTACAGATAATGTGTATGACTGTAAGATCTTAGATTAGTTAAATTACTGGCTTAATCGGATGAGTTCTTCCACAGTTATGGCCATTGATTTAACAAAAAAATCAATATTTAACTGTATTTAAATTCTAGCACCGTAATTTCTTCAAAATCCTAGTCAGTGTTGATGAAACCTGGTATGGATGTTCCTTGCATAAAGCTCTTCCAAAATTGTTTAAAAAAAATCCGGTTGCCATAACAACAAATAGAAAACATCTTCTTCTCTGAAACCACAAGGCCTAGAGCTAAAATATTTAGGAAAAACGTTAAAAGACTTCTTCTCTAAAACCACTATGCATATATCTTAGATATTTAGCATGTAGTATTGCCTAGACGACGTCTACCAAGATTGTTCAAACTATGACCCCTTGGTCAAAATTGATCCCAACGGGGAAGTCACTTTATTGTACAAAGGCTTATATAAGAAAACTTAGAGCTTAAATGTTTAGCATGAAGCATTGCCTAGTAGACCTCTACCAATAGTGTTTTATTATTGTCCCCGGGGTCAGAATTTACTACACCAAGATTGTAACTGATTCTCATATAAACTTGATAGGAACTACTTTAAATGTCTTCTTGTCAGAAACAACAAAGTATAAGGCTTAGATATTAAGTATGTTTCATTGCTTAGTGGAGCTCTATCAAGTGTGTTCATCTCATGCCCTCGGGGTCAAAATTGACCCTGCCTGGGGGTCATTTGCTTTAGGAACATCTTTAAAAATCTTCTCCAAAATCACATGGCCTAGAGCTTAGATACATGGTATGTAGTATCGTCCAGTGGTATGAAGTATCGTCCAAATCATAACTCTATGGTCAAAATTGATCAGCTAGGGGTAGGGGGGTTCCCTTGTCTGTATAAAGAGTTATAGGAAATACTTAGCTTCCAGTGAGTTCCTATAGCAACCAGCGACTAAGCAAGCAACCACTGGCTTCCTAAACAACCAGTGATTTCCTTAGCAACCAGTGACTTTCCCTTTGAACAACTCACTTCCTTAGCAACCAGTGACTTCCTTAGCAACAAGTGACTTCCTTATCAACCAGTGACTTCCTCAACAACCAAAGACGTCTTTAGCAACCAGTGACTTACTTAGCAACCAGGGACTTTCCCTAGCAACAAGTGACTTCTTTAGCAACAGTTGACTTACTTTTCAACAATTTAGTCCCCTAACAGCCAATAACTTCCCAAATGAAACAATGACTTCCCCTAGCATCAAGTGACTTCCTTAGCAACATTAAGCATCATCTTGCCTACAGTGACTTCTTTAGCAACCTTTGACATCCTTAGCAATTAGCAACAGTTATGTTTGCAATCCTTAACTTCTCAGTACTGACCAGTGATTCCCTTAGCAACCAGTGACTTTCCCTAGCAACCAATGACTTTCATATTTAAGCTTAATGATACTCATGTGAGCGATATAGGACCACCATGGGATATTGTTTCATATAGAGAGCTAAAGAAAGCAATATATCAAGTACTACATTGATTAAACGTGTCCATTTGGAAAACACATGATGTGTACACATAGTGCTCTTTTGCAATTCCAGTGGACTTGGGGTGTTTTTTTGTATGAGTGCACTTACATCGGTTTACAAAGAACAAACTGAGACTAAGCTTAAAGTAATTTTATTTCAAAGCGCAAGTGTTTTTACTACATGGATTATTAAACAAATAGAATAAAAAAGAACCTGTAATTAAAACTGATTTAAAAGCTGCTCGCTCTCAGATAACAAATTTGCGAAAACTAGTCAAATTTAAAGTTTAAAGTTTAAATTTTCACTGGCTTTTGAAAAGTGCTACTTATATCTTTACTTTCCTTAATATATCATTTTGGTGAAATTAAATTTTTTCACCTGAAACTGTGAGCGAGCGGCTTTAAAAACTCTTTATTATAAAGGGATATAATGAACTTCGTTTGCACATGTAAGATGTATGTACATTGTTTCTGTATCAAATTTTAATTTAACATTTAAGAGGCATACCCATAATCTGAGATCAATATAAATAACCTAAAAACAAGTTTTATTTAAATGATTTAAAAAATTGTTACCAAAGCTGACAGTTTAAGCTAACAATTCTAGCAAATTTTGGTAAACTAAACATACTCATATGTTTTGTAGTTCGGTAAAACCTTCTTTAGCACTTTTAATTTTTGTGTGAATAGCGATTAATTATACTGTACAGCTTGCATAAACGAGACATTTCTAGATAATATGTTCTTCTTGAAAACACTTCTATAGTTATTATTTTACATACATATAACTCATTTTTAACGTTTTGAGTAAGTAATCTGCTCATCGTAGTGAATGCCCTTTTAGTTAATTTTCTTAACAAGTAAGTACTTTGTCTGATTGGAATCTTACTGTGATATTTAAATAGAATCCTCACACTTATTACCGAAGCATGTTACGATGATTTTCATCTGATTAAAGTAAGTAAGCTTAATAGTTTGAGCTATTATATATAACTCAGTTGCGTTCTATACTATATCCCTTTAACGTCTTGCTAAAACAAAGCCGACTGGCGAAATTAGCATTGTAAAATAATATCAAGAGGCATAAGAGGGCCAGTATCGCTCTACTGGTCTGACTGGACTTTTCTGAGTAAGTTTCGTGAAAATCTAAAAAGTTGACTGTGACATTGACCTACTGACACAAAAAACAGTAGGGATCAGCTACTCAGTAACACCAATCACTCTATGACTTTTGACGACTGTGTGTGATGTAGATCTCAAGATATTAAGTAGAAAATAGTTTCGGGTGACTGTGACCTTAACCATTGACCGACTAACCCAAATCGATAAGGATCATCTATTCAGTAAGACAAATTATCATATGAAGTTTAAAAACTGTTGGTCAAATAGATCTCAAGATATTGAGCGGAAAATATTTTCAAAGTTCGGGTCACTGTGACCTTGACCTTTGACCCATCTACCAAAATATCAATAGGATTTATCTACATGCTACAGGAAACCTTCTGGACCGATGAAAGTTGAATGAAAACTGTGACCCGTAGAGCGTTATCAAAGAAAATCTAACGGATGTCTCTTTGACCTTTGACCCGCTGACCTTCTGAGCAAGTTGGTTGAAAGTTAAGAAATCCTTGACCTGTACAGCATTATCTATGACAATCTAACCAAGGTCACTGTTACCTTGACTTTGGTCCACTGTCACCAAACAAAAGGGATCATCTACATATTACAGGAAACATTCTGAGCAGGTTTGACAAAAGTTGAAAGAAAATTGTGACCTGTATAGAATTGTTGTCGGTGGTCACTGTGACCTTGACCTTTGACCCACTGACCCAAAGCGTTAAAAAGGAAAGGTTAACGGATGGACAGACGACAGACGGACAGACCACCATGTCATAAGCTCTGCTGGACTTCGTCCAGTTGATCTAAAACTGATTCATTAACCTCGTTAAAAAATATTAAGAAAAAACCTCGCGATATGACCAAAATTGTGGAGGCACCTATGCATAGTTCCTTGGCATGTTAGCTGACTAGTTCGAGAAGAGTAATTCGGTTTGAAGTAATATTACCGTTCAAAGTGACCATTATATTGTTAAGAAAGACATAAATTACTGATTAATTATTTTAGAATAATGAATATTACCATAGTTTTAAACAGGAATATCTGTAAACTTAATGTTTGACTATCCAACATGTCTATTACATATATTTCCATTTATATCTGTCAGTATGTGAAATCAATCTGTATTTTAACTCATTTCGAACATGTAATGTTATAGCTTCATTCTTCAATATACTTCTGTATGGCATTTTTGAATGGTTATATCACTTTAACTCATTACATTTTCAAAAACAAAATGAATTTAGGTAATTTTCGTGCGTAGCGCGTTCGATTTATTTCCAAATACTGAAACACCATTTAAAAAGTAGACTTTTAATATTAAAATGAAATTGTTTACGAAATCCTAATACAAATGCATATCTGCATGCTTACCACTTACCTGCCGTGGTACATGTAAATAGCTCTATGACAGTTTATTAAACGATCATGACTGATTTGCATACTGGTTTCAATTTCCGTAGTTGTATCGAAACGTATCGGTAATGCATGATATGCTGATACTGTTCAGCGTAATTCTATGAATAAAAGTGAGGATCATATCTATTTACCGGACCAGTTACATTGTAAGTAACATAATCCAAGTTTATCGCGACATTTAAGCATAATCAAAATGAAAGTTACATTAACATAAATTCTGAACTAACAATCTTCAATGTAAATGTTTATGAACTACAATATACTGTAATTGAAAAAAGCAAATACTATGACAAAGAAACATGAAGTAAAATTGTTCAATGAATATCAAAGAGTGTACAATATTATGTTATGTTATAAAAATGTTAGTTATGTTTTTATTCTTTTAGTTGGTGTATTCACTTCACTGTGCTTGGCAAAGGCCACCAGTAAAATCCCAGTTGTAACCAATAAGTCAACAATGTTCAATGACGTTTTTAAGCCGATTTTCATCAAAATGAGTGTACAGAAATACTTCACTAAGTCTTGCTTTTTGAAAAATTGTTTTCATCTAAAAATGAACCAATTGTATTTTTCCGCTATTCATGCTGCATTGGTTTATTTTAGTTATAATCTATCAGTTTAATGAGAGTTGTAGCGTTGCTGCGGATTTGAATACAAATTTTAAAATTCCGGTTGTTTGTTTGTACGATTCACTTTTAATTATTCAAATTAATACAATTTTTATCAAAACAATTGTCCGTTACAAATTTTACTTTAGTTTGATGGTATATTGAATACAAGAAAAAACGTACATGTTAACAAATTATACAAAATGTAAGCCTATAATATGTTACAAAAAACAAAGACAATATCTAAAAACACAAATATATTGATATTTAATTTTCATTACTTCAAAACCCACCATTTTGTCAAGAAAATTTATTAACATGTTGTCTTGATAAAATATACCTTGTTCATACGTCATGTTTACAGCACTCTTAGTAAATTTCTTTCGCAATATTTCTTAAAAATCTTATGTACTTACGAAAAGAAAAATTGTAACAAGGTACATGAATATTTAAAAACGATGGGACTAGCGTGCATTTGATGAAATTATCAATTCATGACATACTTTACAACGATCACACGAATATGAAGTTATAAAAACACTATATGAAAGAGATTGTAAATACGAAAATTCAACCAAAGTGTAATTGCCATCACCCTATCGAATCACTCTCGAGACCGCTTCCTGGAAGAAACCAGATGTAACCCTGGTGTTGCTTGAATCTGCAACCTCCGGGATGAGCGACAAACACCTTAACCTCTACACTTTACGTTGTGGTTATGGACAATAATATGTTTCTCTTATTGGTTGCTATAGAAACCAGAGTTTCGCAAGTAATTGAATTTTATCAACAAATTGTTTTGTAACAGACCATTAGAGAAAAGTTTCTGTGTTGATGTTAAAATATATGTTCAGTGTTTGTTGATGCTGGAAAGGTTGTTGTTGAAGTAATTATGGAAGGCGGACAGACGAAAGAGAAATTGAGATGGACATCTTACGATTCTTATACATTGTAGCACATGATGAGCATCTCAGTTTTGAACTTGCATTTTGAACAATGGTTTGTAAATGATGACACTAAGGTGAGTGTGTAGCAATTTCAGCACATAATACATTCATTATAAAATGACAAATTTGTTAAAAAATCAGTTCATAGCAGGGTTTCACAAGTGTGGAAAAAAGTAAGTGCATAATCGTGCATTGAGCGCGTTAACTTGAATATTATCACAATTTCAATAGATAAATGAAAGTGTTTATTAAACGATCACGGACATTTAAAAGTAATTGAATATAAAAGTGTTTTTAAAACAAGTTTGATTTAACAAAGGTGGTATGGAAAAAATGCCAAATCGAACAGTGTTTTAAACGATCACACATGCTTGAAATTTATGAAATATTTCTAATCAGTTCTGTAACAGAACATTCTGTAAACAATCACAAAAACTTTAATTTCACTACAATATCAATACATAAAGTCATTAAGACTATTTGAAATGATTACACACACGAGAATTAAATGACAAAATCTATAGCATTGACATTTTAGTTTGCTTTCACAACTAAACAGCAAATATAAAGACTATTTCTAACATTAAACGCTTTTTAAATGGTTTCACAAAGGTGAATGGTAGACGATTCGAGTATAACAATGTTACCAACATGAAAAACAATTCCTAAACATTTAAAGTTGTTCACTCTCAGAATGTGGCAATTTGAACATCACTCGGCCTTTTCCGGTAGAAATAACTTATTTCTACAGAAAAGGCCAAATGGTAATCGGAACATTACATCCGGTAGAGATAACTTATTTTTACGGTAAATGCCGCGTGATGTTCCGACTGAGAATGTGGTGAAAAAAAGGTTCTACGAACTGTTTGAAATTAACATATTTAAAAACGAATCATCAGATAAAAGGTTGCAGCATAAATTACTTTAAAGTATTTCTGTATTTTTGACAATAAGCGCTTCCCAATAATAAAGCGTTACAAATGCTTTTGAATTATGAGGCAGCGATGCCGTCAAACCAAGCTCACCAACATTTTTTAAAAAAATTCTCAAAATGCTTCGTAGATCTTTACCGTGTTGTTTAGTACATGATTGTATATCATTTTGGAGAAATTACTTTTTTCACCGGAAACTGTGAACGAGCAGCTTTAAAATGATTACATAATCCTGGCAAAGTATGATACATGTAGCAATAAATTACTTTAAAAAACTACGTTACGTGTATGTAACAACAGGAGACGGAAACAACAATTATTCTGAAAACAAACACATGATACTTTTTCACTACATGTACGTTTTGTTTCGTCAAATTTTACGTTCACTTTAAACATGTATATAACAAATTTGGTGTTTTTGAAATCTGAAACACAAATATTATGAAATAATTTAAAAAATATGATTTAAATATTAATAAAAAATATTATCAAATTGTATTTGAATAAAAATATAACTAAATTATTAAGCAATTCATAGTTTCATTAAACAAATTTGGTATTGTTGAACTCTGAACACACATAAATTGACATTTAGGGCGGAAAGTTTTAAAAAATCCCACATATAGTCTAAAAACATGTAATGTACGTCAATATTACATGACTAAACAAAAATAACAAGTACAAGATATCTAAGAAGCTTAAGCCTCAGTACATGACGTTATTGCACAAATATAGAATTGTAATAAAGATTGATAAAGTAAATTGCTGAAAACGATTATGGAAACTGAACACGTCTAACAATATTTTATTACAAAACAACTGTTTCTAAAGATTTAAGTAAGGTAAGTTTGAAAATGTATAATTTAACGGAATTTCAAGTGTTTGAGTACATTAAGTTTTATGTTATTTTTCCAAAATCACAGTCGTTTGAATTTAACAGTAAAATTGTCAAGTCAATATGCAAACATGAACAAGGGGCAAGAGGTAAATCTGTACGAACAAATTTTCTGAAAGGATTACACAACCGCGAATCAAATGTCCAAAACAATGAGAACATGGTCTAATTTCACTATATGAATTAATGATAGTTTACAGGGCTTGATAGTTCGTGAACTACAAAAACAAATGTAATAAAGAAGCGGGAACCAAGGGGCAATCGCAGCAGTTGTTTTTTTTTTTTTTTTTTTTTTTTTTTTTATGATGATACCAACATTAAATAACGATTGCTTTACATATAAATGTAAATGATTTAAGAATCATGGATACATAGGATGTCAGTTTTTAGACGAAATAAGATGTTTAATATAGAATACTAATATTACAAACAAATTTAGTGCTGTTTTGAACTTGAAATACAATAATTAAACTTCTACGACCAAAATAGAATCAAGTCACGTACGCGGTCTTAATATCGTCATTTGAACAAAAAATCTTATATGACACTTCTGTTGCGTTTACTGTTAATAGTCTAAGCCTATTGATTTATATGTATCTTTCGGATTCGAAACTGCAGAACTGAATGATTGAAATTGAAATTACAAAAATAATAAACTTCATCACACGTGTGTATCATCTTAATGTGGTAATTTAACAAAAGCTATGCACTGGTCCTAGAGTATTTTTGTTCTAACAAATGGATCCATACGTTGTTTTGTTAAAGAGGTACTTAATTTATGAAAACAATTATTTAATCTGTTAAGGTTGAAAAATAACAGCGATATGTTTTAAATCATATTGACTATAGTAAATTATACGACATACATGTCACAATGTACGGAAAATATTCGTTTCTGTTGCACAGGCTTAGGTCGATATATCGGTGTTTAGTTCCAGTGTGTCGTTGAATACAATCTAATGAAAAAGTTCATACGTCCAAAACTACGCAAGTCTCCTCAGTGTGATAACTTTTAGCCTTCTCTTCTTTTTTTAAAGCATTTAAAGCATTCTGAAATGCGCTCAAACCCCTCCCGTAAGTTGGCCAGTAGTATGCGTGAATCTCTGAGAAGTGACGATATGTCCATTATGAAGATCATACCAAAAACTACAGCAAACAGACCAATGCCGGCATAACCAATACTTGCCGCGCTCTTCCGTTTGTCACGTGCACTCCTCCTCTTTGCAGTTGTAGACAGTAGTGCGTTTTTGTCAATCTGGAATCATCATGGTAAAATTTGTTTGCAGATATGTGATGCGAGGGTTCTAGATTTATGTTAGGAATGCAATTTACGACACTATATTGCATTGTTGTCCAATAATTGTAACATGGTATTAATATACAGACAAAATAGAAACATTAAACACACTGAAGCAGACACTATGAAATTAAATCAATTAGAAAATACGTAAATAACTAGAATATTTTTCTTTTGTTGAAAACACATGCCCCAGTCCCTCCTAAAAGAAATAATACAGTGGGACAAGGTGACCCCGATCTATAATTATACGCAAAACTTGACTTCATATTGATGCTTCCCTGAAGGTTTTATGGTGATGATCAGTACACAATATTCATTTCACATTTCAGACCCCTGTGTCCTTGACCTTTACCCATATGATGCTTAATTACCATATACACCAATAAACTTCATACAAGTGGTTCCTGTCAGTCTGATGAAAATCAAACAAGTGAAGTTGGAGATGAATAGCCATTTGACTATACGATCCCAAATTGTAAGCTGTACAACTAGACTTCACACAGATGCTTCCCTAAAAGTTTGATGGAGGTCAGACAATGGGTTTAGAAGATGGAGAGCGGAACAGATTGTAAGGCTTCATTAATCTTTGACCTTGGCCTAAATGACCCAAACTTGTAATATATGCACAACTCAACTTCAAACTGATTCTTCCGTAAAACTTTACTATTAACTTCCTTTAGTCATAAGTACGAGGGGTGTTCGAAATTGGATATCTAGACTTTGAAAAAAAAATGAATAACATTCCTTGTGACTACAATATAAGACAGACATGTGTATAGCAAAATTCGGTGAAAGCCAGACTTTAACGATAGATTTACAGGGTTCTAACTTATCATAGATTATTTTACCACAAATGGAAAATTAAAAAACCCCTTTAACTCTTTAAACTTGACTAGATCAGTTTAGAAGACGGGATAAATTTATGAGAAGAGACAGCAGACAGAAAACTCAATGTAGCTATAATATTAACTATATAAAGACAGCTCTTTCGCCAAGTACAATAACTTATGAACATCACATACAGAACACTTCGCCATAGTTTGAATTTCTCCCTTGAGCTACAAATAAAATTGGAAAATTCAACAACAACACATTATTACAACAATGTTTTTATAGCATCATGTTCATATTAACGTTTCGTTTTTTTGTTGTTGTTTTTTTTACCCTTGAGCTACGACATTCGTGTTTTCCGGGGTTACAATAAGCCAAAAGTTCATTCACGTGTACGATAGTGCACGATATCGGACGATACCTTAATGCTTCGTCAATACCCAATTCAACCAGTTTACCTCAAAACTTAATCTTGAATCCATGTTTCATTTCTGAATTTTTCTAGACACTTGGTATTTCCGTAGCATTACTTACATAATTTGAAAGTGTAATTAATACATACATGCATTTCTCTTTTTATTCGTTCGGTCTCATTTTGCTGTGCCTCTTCCAGCTCTTCTTTGCTCATATGTTTCATTGCCTCGTACTTCTCAACCCAGGAACATTTACATGTACACACAGTCCAGCACTGGTCAGGGGGTTTATCTATTTCTATGCACATTGGCTCTTTTGGCTTTGAAATCACAACTGGCCCTATATAAATTACATAAAAAAACACGAAAATGATAAAATACTTTTTAATTGTTGCTCTATGGTAAACATCGTCTAATGTATAGTAAAAAACTGTTTTGACATTTCCAAACAGTAGTTTTGTGATTTCTTAACTGTTTGCAACAACATGTATAGCCGATAGTCGAACTTTTTCATCATACATTTCTTTGAATATTTAAAGTCCCAGGATCACATTTACAAGTCGCTCTCATTTTATCAAGAAACATTTCTTACTGACATAAATGGCCTTTATGTTAACGAAAAACATTTCTAACTTTGCCTTTTCAAAGGATTAGTACATATACGATACATTGCGCGGTATTGTGTTTCAATGATATTGTAAGAATAAAAAAAAGCCTTCTGTCAACTCTTTTTCTTGAAGAAACAACTTGAATACGAAAACAATGTATATGTCAAAATTGTTTAGGAGTGAAAAGAACTTGGTTCTATTATAATCCTATCAATACATTTATCTTACTATATCTTCAGTAATTAAAATTAAAAGAGATCCTGGGACTTTAACAAAAATGTCACGACTTTATAGTTATAACAAATGATGATGCAATAAAATTCTAGTTCGACATAGAGAAGAGGACTATGAATTTGGCATCATAAGTACATCTTTCGGTACGATTGAAAGGCGAAGAAGTCAAAATAACTTCTACAACAGAGAGTTTCTGACTATTAGTGAACGCAAGATCTTCAGTCTCTCACAGACTCAGCTGGGTATAGACTATAGCAAATAAACTAGGTGCAAAATAGTTACAGGACACAAAATAAAAGAAGTTAACTTGTCTACAGTCTGTGCCATTTTTAATGACTGCGTTCTACGCTGTAACAGTATTTAATTTGAATAGTTTACTACATGTATGTGTAAGGTTCCAAGTGTTCATGTGTATGTGCGCGAAGTACTTACCTGTCAATGTCTCATTGCAATCTTCACCAAAGCCTCCATCAAGATCTTTGTCTGTAAATAATCATACAAACTATGATAATACTCACGCGTCACATGAATCATTCAATTAAGGCCAAACGTAGATGTACGTCATGAATGACTTGTAAACATATATAGTAGGTTTCCTTCAGGATCTTAATGAATATATAATTACATTGTATGTTACTGGTCTTTCTATGCAGAAACGTAAATCGAACTGTTAGGAAAGAACGTGTAAGACTTCTCTTGTGTGAAGATATATCCATATACAAACATGCAACACAATAAAAATCTGGATGTAAGCCATTACGCAAGAAAGTTCTTGTCACGTGACTGGAACATTTTGTGTAAATAAGATATATCCCCCCCCCCCCTACACACACGTTTACTTTCGTCTAAACTGACACATAATATTAAGTGAATCACCTTCTGTAAATCATTTTAACGAATGGGCATTAAACAATAAGAAAATCTTATATGAAAATTACTTTTAAACACAGGGAGAAATGGCACTATATTTTGAATTAGACACGAGTTTCTTGGTAACACTGCGGTAGGGTAGGCCAGTACATGTGAATCATAATAAATTATGTTGGAATGGCACTGTGCCTTTTCTTTAACCATGTTATGTTAAGGATGTAATTATACATACATGTATATATAGACATGTATATAGTTGCAATTACAGTTGAAAGCACTTCCAGGTCTATGTCCCCCATTTTCGAAGAGCGGACTTGAGGTAGATTTCTCCAAAGGAACAATAAAAGGCACCTGTCGAGTCTTTCTTTGTAAGAATCTTTAAGATAAAATCGAATACTAGCTATTGACTTTGAATAGTTCAACGTTTTTGTGTTCAGTAAATAATTATGGCATCCGACCTTGAATTCTGGTTGCCAGTGCGCAAAATATTTTGTGTGCATTTTTAGCCAATGGCGTTTGCGTCATTTTCGCTTTTGTTTTAGTGCGTTAACTCGCGGTGTACAAAAAGTTTTTTGTGCATATACCATGGGTATACATACCTACTTTCACGTCATTCATGGGCTAAAACTTTTAAAGTATTCAAAGGGCAAATACCTTTTAGTTCTTTCAAAATCTCAAGATTAAAATATCTTACAGAATTCAAAGTCTGATTCCACTTTTGTTATCACACAGTCCATTTTAGAATTACTAAAATCTTCTTAAACATCATTTTGATACTTATTTAAACAAATATATATCTATTAGAATTTTCAAGTAAAAGCTACATGTAGGTCTTTTATTTTAAAGAACAGCAATAATTGTGAATTATTTTAAGAAAATAATTACAGTTGCCCTGTATTGTTGACATTATTCTCGAAATATATCTATATATATGAGGTTGTTTTACTCGAATTTCCGAGCAGCTCGTCATATAGACATTGACGTAATGCCAAAAGTTCTTACTCACAAATGTAACATTAAAACGCGACGTTAATAGTATAACGTTTTTTGGGGAGACATGTGTTCTGTTACCGTTTTTACTGTTGAATTTAAAAAAATGGAAACATAGTTATGTGTATGGCATAAGTCAATGTAAGTTTAGTTCGATTAAGACGACAGCTTCAGTAGATCATTGAATCGCCCTCGAACATTCGTGCGTGATACACTGTATAAGCACAATCGCGAAAGTGAGGCAGTGAGTTTTTCGTCGCTACTAGGTGGACTGAGGCACGCGCGGCATCAGTGTAATTTACCAAGAATACATTTGTGCTCCGAAAGGGATTCGAACACAATACCTTCTGCATCCAAATCACCGAATTAATGGTGCACATATTAAAATATATTTCCAGAATTAAAGCGGATGGCAAATCATTATCAATACAATATCTTCCCGAGATAACCGTCATTTAATCGTTCTAAATTAATCGGTGTCTTATGGTAGCTTGAACAAACGTCTTTTTATTCTACTAGTATTAGATTTTCCTTTTGCATAGTGAGACTGATTAAATGGCTTTCTTTTTCATTTTTACCGTGGAACAAAACAAATGATCTAAGCGAAATAATTTTTCTGTCAATGCATTTTTAAGAACTCGTTCTCGGGTAAGCACTGGGCATGATTGTACGCGCATTTTAAAGAAGAAGTCACTATTTTGAAGCTTAATTAATGCGAAATACATTCATACTACTTAACAAATAAAATTATACCCTTGTTTGAGGAAATCAAATACAATTCATAACAGTGGTACATTAACGGTAGAATTTTTCAGAAACTGGACAATGTTAAGAACTCGTTTAAGCGATAGTTTAGTCAGTAAAATAAAGGAGTGTCGTCTCTTAACTACGGCTACTGGTGCTCTACGTCCATTGTATTTACTTACTGACGGCAACCTTATGGTTATTTAGAATCCTAGTCATACTTGTTGCTATTTATGTAAAGTCCTATATGATTAGCTGCATGATACCGATATCATTGCTCAACGATAGATCTACACTGCGATCATAGTCTACTGTCAGTCCTAGAGTCTGCATCACAGTATTAGTCTACACTGCAATGCACTTTGCACTATATTATAGTCTACACAGCAAGGAACTTTACACCATATTATGTTGTACATTGAGTTGGTAAGTTAACACTGCATCTACAGTCTACTATAGACTACGGTTCTTACATCACTCAGCAGTACATATTTACCTTTAAAGACACTGTAGTCATAGTCTACACTACAGCCTCATAGAGTCTGTTTGTGAACAGTACATACCAGCTTACTTAGGTTAGAGTGCTACATCTGCAGATTTATTCTTTGCAGATTAAGATATCCTGTCCCCTCCACACAATACGAAGCGTCTGAAAGTCCTACACTCGTAGAAATGATAAACACTAGGATGGCAGTAACATAGATAAGAATTTGTTACGTATTAAAATTATAAACCCTTTCGAGAAAGACTGAAAACGCACGAGTATTTTATTGGATTTTCTCATTCGGTAATATCCAATCAAAAGGTGCTTTACAGCGTAAATTTCTCAATTAAAAAAGATTTTACATTTTACTTGTTATTTCATCGGTGGTTGAAAGATTCCGAACTTCCGGTCAAACGCGAGCGTATTATGGCTGCGCCGAAAAATCAATTAAAGTCCTTTACATCTGCCATTTAAGAGATAAGCTTGTAGTTATTATTTTATTTGATTTTTGTTTGTTTACCTCTGATTTTGGTATATTTCAAGCATGGAATTTCCATAGTCCATATTTTTGTATTTAGAACCAATTATTCCATAATCATGTTCAAAGAAAATTTACTTAATAATTTCACTTTATAGACAGTGTGTACAATGCATTAATACATGAGAACATCGGGTCTTGCAAGCGACACGTCATCTTCATGTGCTGAGCATTTTTACCAAATGATTTGAAAATCCCTTTAAGCATGACAAAGATACAGCTCTGGAACAGAAATGTGTGCATACATACAGGATTTCGTTACCTTCAAGCATTAATTGTGACCTTAACATGTGAGGTAGGAACGTGGGTATTGCACTTGATAAGTCGTCTTGATGTGCCAAAATATTGAAGGACGACACGCGGACGGACGGTGAGATTGTAATATGACGACCTTTAAAATGTCTTGAAGTGCTAATAGAAAATCGAAGCGTCTGCAAAATGTATAATGCTTCGGCAAGAAATTGTGATGAGGCTGGTTTTACACGGATTACCCCTCTCCGTTTAGCAGAGCAATACAATATTAAGAACTCACAAAGTCAAATGTTAGAAACAACGTAAGTTGTACTTGAAAGTTTAAAATATTTAATTATTCATACCTTCCCTATAGACGCCATATTTATTATAACATACATCTTCGTCGAAGAGGCCGCCACAATCATTGTCTTGGTTATCACCATCTCCTCGAAGCGACATGTTGCAAACGTTTCCGTCCTACAAAATAAAATAAGATTCATAAGTCATGTCTCTGTTCTTAAAGTGTTGGATTTCATTTGTTAACCTTTACTATGTCCAGTTTTAATTATTACAGTTCTGAATATTATAACAATTTCTGTGGATGTTGGTACACGAATATATATTCAAATAAACATTTTCATTGACAGTTATTTGATAGTGATATTATAACTTCTTACCATATGTAGCACTTTGCATTTTATATTTCCGGGGATGACAAACCAATGTCCAGTGTCATGCGTTACTACAGATATTCCAAACAAGTTACTATTTTGATGTACGTGGCGATAGTCATCTGCAGCTTTCGACACGGTTGACGTGGTGAGATTTTCATCGACGAAATAAGTTTTAACATCCTTGACATCAGACACTAACGTTTCAAGTATTTTATTGTAATACGATGTTACGACAGTGTCATGTAAGTTTTTAGACGGAGGTAACATATGGAATGAGGACTTCGTTTCGTAACTCGGATCGTAAATAAGCATGCCGACTCCAATTTTCTGAGAGGCATTGATCCTGTACGCAGACGTGGCATCGATATCCTGAGTGACCTTATCTCCCCTGTTGTAAATGGTGTGGACAGCGTCAAACCCTCCGGTTATATTGACAATAGTGTTGTCAGAATTTGACACGAACAGAAGTTTTGCGTCAAATGGACGGTTGATTGCATCTATGTCAATAGCTGGAATCACGTACTCTGTCGACCAAATATTTATTGGCAAAGGTTGATGAAAGTAATTTGCATCACTGTCTGCCGTGAACTTATCGCCACAGAACACAGCTGAGGGTTTATCAAATATAACCAGGCTTCCAGAAAATTCATTTCCAATCGTTGGTTTCAGTCTTGAAGTAAACTCTAGATCTTTCCATTCTGAATCTGTCCCTATGTCCATATTTATCGAGATATATGGTACATACTTGACAGTTTCGTGCTCGCTCACAAAGATACATTCTTTCTGCACTTGGTCATTGTAATCGAGCATCATGAATTCAGTATCAAATGTATCAACTGGATAAACCCGGTAGCTTTTAATTTCATCAATATATTTGTATATTACAACGACTGCAACATCATCATCAGATAGAATGGTATGATAGGTCAGTCCACTAACTAGTGTCAGTGCATTAGTACAATCATAGTATCTTTCTCCGTTATCATGAAGTGTCCTTTGAACAACCGTTTCTACCGTTGGATAAGGGTTAGTCAGGTAGATTGCAACATTAGTCTGCTTGTTAAGCGGCGAAACAAGTATTTTACACCATTCTCCATTTTTTTCTATTAAGGGCACTTTTAAAATAAACTTTCTGCCATAGCTGTCAGCAAAACCTGTAATGACATATAATATTTTTTGTTCAAAAATAAAATTTAAGCTCTCATGTCTGTGGGACGAAGAGAAAAGAAACAGAAATATTTACTAAAAAATATTCGAAGCTAGATAATTGTATCATATTTCATTTACAAGTGGTTACTGTTCGTTAAATATTAGAGTGGATAGCCCAGCGTTCAGTGCACATCAATATTTTTAAACAGTAGACAGACTACATTCTCTTTAATTACACCAGTCTGATATATTTTTGTAAGATGGTTGCTAAATGAGTTTGTAGAGAGACATATTATTCAATCTGGTTTGTAAAGTAGAATGAGCGTTAATCAAATTTTTGTTTACGCACGTGATAGATCAATAGTTTGTCATAAGTACGCGATTCAGATCGAAATATCCATCACCGAGGGATAGCGTTGGCTTTGCCGAGTTCCCACAAAACAGATACCCGAGGTGACGGATATTTCCATCTAAACCCAATGTATCATGATAGAATCTTTTTTTGTATACCATCTTGCACGTTATAGTAGATTTCTAAATGTAAGCTTGTCAAAATGATGCATTAACATATAAAAACAAACGTTGTTCAGACTTTGTGTTTAGGAAAGTGACGTCACAATGTTTATAACATTACGTAACGAGTAATTCGCGATAGTCGGCTGGCATAGGAGGAGTGCCAGACCGCTTTTTCATGCATGAGTAAAATCACGGGATATGGGTACATTCACCGGAAATGCCGATCTGATATGCCAGAATATTTTTAACTTAGTCTAGTATTATGTCTACCTTTTGTTAATTGTATATCCAACAACAGTTCTAAATACAAAGATTTCAAAAGTCAAACTTCTACACACCGAGCATTGATATACTGCAATATCAACTGCACCGATTTTACAGTGAATATTTATAGATCCCGAAAGTTCGTTAAAGAGGCACTCCCTACATCTAACATATTATATTCTCGAAACATAGATTAGGTGTTAAATGAACGTAAAATGAAAAATAAATACAATTTCACAATTGATCAATGTAGAGGCTTTTTTTAATAAATCGCATCTACCCTTTTATTGTACAACAACAACTCTGGAATGGTTTACGGCACTGCAGTATACTTTAAACCGCTGATTTTATCGATAATGACTGGGAATATAAAGCTGAAACTTTTAGGTTAAAATTACTTCCAAAGTATCTATTATTTATATTTTCTGGGGTTATTTAGTTCGACATCAGTTATAGGGTGTGTCCCTTTAACCATCTGACATTACATATATTAATAATAGTACTGTAGTTGAATACTTAAATGTTGTTACAACAATGGAGGTAACTTGATTAATCCATGTAAACACTTAAAAATAACATGGAATCCGTTCTATTCTACACATGTATACACCCACTCTAGTCATATAAAAGAAACAGGATATGGGCGAATAGGGCAGGGCAATATATGATAAGATAAGATAAGATAAGACGGTATTGGAAAACGCTAGACAGGACAAGATGAAATGTTACGGATATTGACAAAACAGTGTTAACCCTGATTCGGACTTAGAACCGCCCGTTATCTTTTCGTGGCTATTCTGTGACGCTGTATTTCAGATAGGCACTATACATAGAAAAGAAACTGCGCCATTGGACTCTTTAAACAATTTAGGTTTCTAATACCAAATAGTTATAGTACAGCTATAAACTGTTAAAACTCTTTAAGAATTGCTCTCTAATTGTATAGATTTTCAAATCCGTACATCGTGACGGTTCAGAGTCCATTTAAATAACAATATCAAAATATCACACTTACATTTTCCACAAAATTTCGCGCATTTAGAATTGGCGAAGCTACTGAAATTATCATTTTTGCAGAATTTAGTGCCATAACTTGAACAATTTGTCCATCTGTCGAAACACCGCCAGTCTGAAAAGAATATTTTAAATTTCCTTAAAATAATCCAAATTTTAGCATGTCATACATGTAATATAACGGATTAATAATAATCCCTCTTTCTACATTGAGTTATAATCAATTAAATACACAAGTTTATAAAAAGACATTTTCAACTTTCAACAAATTTTAAAACATTTTGTGTTTAATTAGCAGTTTTACTGTTCACAGTTCTATTTCATTCCTTTCATTAAACTGGATGACCTCCGCTCAAAATTGGATGTGCTTTTTATCCTGCAAGAGGGACACAACTGCTGCGGGAATTTAAAAAATCCCTGCAGCTCTTACTTCCCTTTACAACTTTACTATTTAGTGTATGGTTTATATATGAAAACAAAACCAAATTCTTGCACATTCAGCTTAATTTTTAACAATGGAATTGCAATGTAAAGTAATGACACATGTAGTTTAAATTATCAAGCTAGTGTATATTATTGTTATATAAAGAAACACTTTGCAAATATATCCGAATCATGGAACTTTATTGATCTGCGTTTGTCTCATCGAACTATACAGATTGTGTCTGAATGATTGCGGGCTGTATTCAGTTTTCATTAAGGGAAATTCTACTTAAATCTTTTAACAGTATTCCTTGTTAAAAAAGAAACAAGTCCTGCTGTCTTGCAAAGCATTTTGTTTCGTGTGATCTCATATTTCTTTAAACCTTGTAGAAAATTTTTTATTAACATTTGTAATGTTTTACATTAAAACTAAAATAGCAGTACAAAATTTCACTGTTAAACATTCATTTTGTTAGAAACAACGTAGCTTAGTGATTGGTCGATCAGACTGCTCGGTAAGAATCAATGTTACATTGTTTCAGCTTATATCTAATTCTAAAATGATATAATGATGCTATTGATGCTCTTCCCCTCTCTCCCATGATTTTATTTTGTTTTGCGTTTGCGATGTCCCTGTTCCCTTCAAAAATGGCTATTCTACTGCCACAGTGATGTCCTTTCAACGTTGTAGTTGTTGTATGAGTGTCACGCCCGTGCAACCGTATTTTGGTCATTTCTACACTGAGAAGTTTACTTAAACCATCATTCCTGGTAAGAACCAGTGCTAGACCCATATCCTCTGCAAGATGATCCTCAATATATGAAAGGTTACAGTGATCACAGTCAGTGGCTCGAGTTTTTTGTGTCTGTACCTATGCACCGTGTATGCAACATTCGGTATAACAACGTCACTGTACTTGTCTTCATATTTTATTTAGGGCATTAGTTTGAACCTCTTTATGATACATGTAATAAGCTGTTTTCCTTTTAACGTATTTATAATCAGGTGTTACAATTTGTGTCCTTGATTAAAGTCAGGGCTATAGTGAGGTTAAATAGTCTTGGATCGTTGCATCGTTGCAAATTATAACCTATTTTCAGCGCGTTAGTCCCTATTTAAAATGTTCCCAATCATTTGGGTGATGTACATATACCTCATGCCTGCTATTATATTTGTAAAATTGTACATTATTTTTCGGTCGCTAGTTTTGTCAGAACGTTTCTCATACATAATGGTCAGTCGTTTTTTTTTATGTCAATTTCCCGCATGTCTAAGCTTTTCCATCTTTTGTTCTGCACATAAGTATGTTTTTCTACATTAGTCTTATCCGATTTGATCTTTTTCATTTTTACTTACCTGATTCATACCTGTCGCATCCATCAGTATCGACAAAATCTGTGAAGGTTAAGAGTAAAATATTATGTTGAATTTTGTACTTTTGTGTGCACGAAATCAATATAAAATTGTGCTATTGACTGTATTGGTGTGTATATTTTTTCTCATATGAATGCATAATTGCACTGAAGTATTAATTAAACATTGGTCAAGCTACATGACCCTTTTTGAATAACTCTGATATGCTTCATGGGGTACTAGAAGGGTAACTATAACACTTTTTTACACATTTTTGTCTTCTACTTTGTAAAACATGATTTCAAATGGAAACAAACAATAATCATGTATAAAGTCGAGTTCGAAGACGCAATGCCAAGAGATTTCCTTCTGACTTATTAACAATCTACAGTAAACTTTGTTTAAAACGAAAATTTGTGCCATTTAAATGTGTTTCTTATATCCAGAGTTTGTTTTATCAATATAACATTTTTATCGGACAGAGAAAGTTGTTCCTTACATCCGGATTTTCTCTATATCCGGAGTCGTTATACACAGAATTTACTGTATAATTATATAATTCATATATTTATTTAAAATCATCACTTTTTTTCAGGATACTGAGTAAAATTATTCAATCACAACGATCACAAAGATTAGTTTTAATTTGTGTAAGTTCTGAAGACAATTTACATATTAGCGAGAAATATTATAAATTTGGATAAACATAGTACCCCATGTAAACGCCGCATCGGACGCCACCGCCATCATTCTGACCTGGGTGAAGTTACTGGTAACTTGAAAATATTGGTTTGTTTCTGCATTCTGACAGATGGACTCATCATACTTTCCGATACCAAAACAAAAGTAATTTTGACTGTTATTCGTCTTTTGCAGGAACCAGAAGAACGCCATATCAGCTTTACAATCCCACTCATCAGTATAGAAGCTTAAACACAGTTTGAGAAATTCAACAAATGTTTACACACATATAAATAAGTTTAAAAAGACAATGAAATGTTTAACGTAACATTCATTTAACATCGCATAAGATATCGACACAAGCATTTAACGATTGATAACAATGTTTTTAGAAATGACCTACGTGTACATGTAATGAAAATGGTGAATAATGGTTTTCAAATAGTTATTAACAGATATTTAAATAAATGTTTCAACATACAATGAAAATTGCAAAACACAGACAAATACGTGATAAACAAAGGCTGTTTGTAAAACACGTATGCCTCCCTTGATGCAAAAGTCGAATTATGTAAGAATTTAAAGTAAAGGTCACTGTAAAATTCGCATAAGACCTAAAAACCTGAAAATAAATAGGTGTCATCCACTGGAATTGACAAATCAAGTTTGACACAAAAAATGTTTGTATTTTTGTTATATGGCCTGAAAAAAATCAAACTTGCCTCAATCATAAAATTTCAAAAAAAGTATTTGGCCAGAAAAAAATATATGCGACCTGAAAAAATATAAAACATTGGCCTTAAAAACAACAACAACAACAACTTTGGCTTAACAAAAAAGAAATGTTGGCCTTAAACAAACAAAAAGTGTTGAGCTAAAAAAACCAACAAATTCTTGTGTTTAAAAGGTCCACTGACCTTGACCTTTGACGTACATTTTTACTATTCCGGTCCACAGTGACATTGACCTTTGACATACTGACCTCAAAAAAATAAAGGTCCTTTGCTGACCTACTGAATACTATAAATGTGCCTTAACTGAGATTAGCAGTAAGCTTTGTATATAAGACTACTATTGTGAATTGTGTTCTAGTTAATGCATACTGATCACGTGCTACCACGTGTTCGTGGCTTTCCTTTTGAATTCTCATTACGAAACTGAAACTCTTAAAACATTTTGAATCTGAAGTAGACATCATAATTATTATCACATTTATGTCTTGAATACTAGTACGCCTCTACCAAAACAGTTCAACAGATAATGAACTGTGAAAAGCATAAAGACTAGAGAGCATACTTATTTAGATACATGTATGTCTAAATACTGGATTCCTACCAGTTCTCGGGCGGAAAACGAACATTTTTGTATTTAGTGTAGCAACAAATACTAGTAAACCTATAAAATTTTCACAGGATAAACTTAGGTTCTCTGATGACATTATAAAATTGTCATTTTATCGACTGCGTCCTTAGCTTGTTGAAAATGAGGCCAAAAAGGGGTACAATTTCTGTCTTTTAAGCCACATCGGGCAACCAATTATCGTGCACCCAACTTTGTGCAAAGCACTATTCCCAACCAAGATGTTTAGTGCTTGTTTTACTATTTTAAATACATATACGAAAAATATAGATAGCAAGATAGATACCATTTAACTTGCATTATTTACATTTATAGTTTACATGTTCACAAGTATAAAATATGAACAGTAATGATTTTTCTTGCTCATGCTGATCCTTAAAAAACGAAAAAAGGGGAATCCAAAAAAAAAAAAAAATTAAGCGTAGTGTGAGCCTTGAACCCGCTGACCGCATTGGTGGCGAACTATGATCGTAATCACTCGGCATTTACAAACTGAACCCCTGCTTTCGTCTCAGCGCATGCGCAATAAAATCCGAAAACCCCAACTGCTGACAGCTTAGATTAGAAATAGTAACACAATAGAGAGGTGATTCAAGCGGTATGTTTTAAAAAATATGAGAAGTTTGAGTTACCTATTTAGGTACTTAAATCAAAAGAACGATCGTCCAAGTAACATGGTTCCGTAATCTAGGACCTTGAATACGGTATAAAGCCTGTACGGTACGAAACATAAAAACGCCCGAAGATCTGGTAGCGCCCGACAACTGGTAGGAATCCAGTTCATTTAAAGCATCCTCTCCTGTTAAATATTAGCCAGAATTTGCTGTTTTTTTATATTAATGCATCCAACGCATCCATCTGTACAGACTTTTGAAGAGATGATGATTCGTCAAAAAACGTTGCGATTTTCTTCAATACAGTATGTGTTGCAGAGTAATTTAATTCAGACAAAATTGTTCACTTTTTAAAATTATTTCATAGGAAAATCACCATTTCAGAAACCCTTCTTCAGGTTAAGCAGTTCTCCCAGGATGGGACCAAATTGGACCTAAGAGGTAGGAGTAATCAAGAAACATTGCTTCGAAGTTTTGTCGAAACTGCCTCAGTCAGTGGTTTGGTTGGAGATATCGGGTGAATCGAGTAAATAATTTTACAACCCATTACGGAAGGACGACCGATGACCGATGGGCAAAAAGCTCATCACGTGTATTATGTGCACAGACGAGCTTAAATTAAAAGAATAATTCTACTCACTGAAAAGTTTGCAATAAAAGAAAAAGAAGAAAAAGAGAAAAGTTTGCAAATAAGAAAATCACAGTCTAGTTAATACTAGTATATAATAATAAATAATATTATACAAGTCAGTAAAGTTACGAATGAACATTTCTGGTTCATGTCAAACTTATTTTAAACTTGTAACTTTGACTTACTTGTTTTCATCGTTTAACACTGTAAGATCAGTTGATGTGTTGCAGAGTGGAAAACATTTGTTGACAATGACTTGTTTATTGGTTACTCTCAGGAACAAAGAGTTCTGCATGTCGCCATCATTCACGATAAACTGTAGCATAGTCTCTCCGCACGCACGAACTCTCAGCTCTAAAACGTGTTCTTTGTGCAGGTCCAATGTATGCGGTATTACAGTTCCTGACGGAGTGTTAAATGTGGTAGAAGTTTTTCCCTCTGCATAACAGATATTTCAAAGACATTCGATTTAATCAGTAAATTTCAATATTCCAGAAACAGTATACAAATATTCTCCCCATTGATATTAAAAAATCAGAAACAACTGACACTTTCAAAAGGAAACTGAAAACGTGGTATTTCAGAGACTTTTATACACTGTGAAATAAAGACATAAAAATAAAACTATACTACAAATATCATCATGTGCTCAAATCAAAAACACTCGACTTCATTACAGACCTTATTTTACACATTTTAAACATCATCATATTACAAAGTTTATTAAATGATTCCTTTTAACTATTGAATAATTCATTTTAGTACTATATTACAAACGATATTTTTATAACTGATTCCATTTAATTAATGTTATCTAATACAAATATTTTATTTAATGGCAACTGTGTGTGATATTGAATTATTCATTTTAGCAGTATTACAAATGATATTGAATAATATTGAATAATTCATTTTAGCATTATATTACAAATGATATTTTTAGTAAGTGTTATCATGTGTCTATGTACAACACCATTGAATATTGTTATAGAAATTGGCGTTTAATCAAATTAAAAGTTTCAAGTTTCAAGTTTCAAGTTTTATTCAATTAAAATGCTTATATGTCTGTATTTAGCTAAATGATTTTCAAATCCGCACAAATAAATCTGAACAGTGTTTGTAAAAGTTATTTTGCTTTATTCAAAATGATTGTTGATTCAAAGTTTCAATAATGTTTTGTTTGTTTCCTGCTCTTCCGAAAGTGCCCCGGATTCCACACTTGCCTAGCCGGTTTCGTTAACCGGCCTACATTTTACACAATCATAGCTTTCAGGTTCAAATCCTATAGATGCAGTTTTTTCTGTTTGCTTGTACAGCTATATTTTATCATGAATTCCGGTCTTTCACGTCTGGCAAAATTACTCTTATGTCGAAGATCAATCCATATTCACACTTAAAATTGAGAAATAACAGGATGTAATTCATGGTACATGAAAGCCCTGGTCATGTGACCGGAACTTGTGCCATAAACAACATATATCTGCTAGTAGGCATGCAAGGATACCCACACTCGCCTTCGTTTCAACTGATAATTCAGATTTAGTCATACAGACCTGTAATATGGATTAAAACCACATGCAGTGAATCCGTTTACATTTTGTAACAACTGAATATTAAACAAAAAGTAAATCTTGCATTCTTGTATGAATATAGCTTATAAACACAGGGGAAATCATTGACTACATGTGAGTAGACCTCGGAGTAATATCGGCAATTTGCAGTATGTACACCATTACGAATTAAAATAAAGTGCTCAATGACTCGGAAAGGAACATCATGAACTAACATAAAGGTTTCATTCACACGGAAAGGAACATATGGTGTTTTTTTCTACATAAAGCATATGGAAAATATGTTTTGCGTGTTAAAGTATTTTGTTTCAGTTACCTGGCAACAAATACTCCAGCAATCTTCACATAATTTAGTACAATAGGGAACAGTCTCACTTTATTATATCATATTTAAGTGACAACAATTTCTCGTTTCATCACATACTACATTACAAAAACGTTGAATTTTCTGCCTGTAGGTAGGGATCTTGTGAAGCTTTGCACGCATCTAATGCGGTGCATTGTATTATTGCGGAGGAAGAACTCTTTTGTGCCTATGAATAATCTTTCTTTGTAACGTTCTTGCTTACTTGTTTGGATTGCATCTTGGGTTCGTTGAAATTGCATATAGTAATAAAACCGAACATGGTCGTGCTTCATTTATATAACAGTACATATTGTTACGTTTTCTAACCAAAAATAATTAAGCAAGCCGCTTTCGAGCTTTTTTATACAATGTAGCTAGTCTTAAGCTTTATTGGTTGCATAATTTTCTCTTAGTTTACCGTCATTATCGACGTCCGATATTACTGACATACGGAAAGGATTATGATACAATGGACTAAAAAAAGGCAAAAACAATTATTTGTAAGTAACGTCGTTCGAATTTAACACAGGTAGGTTATCTTGCTTTGTAAAAGGTCGACATTTGTTGTGTTCATGTTTTATTAAAATTATTTCGCTACAATTGGTTTTGATTTCTTTGGATAATACTTGATTGTGCACGTTAAACAAAATAAAAATATTGACCACAGATTTTTTCTTAAGTTTTAGCAACACAGACATGAATCTGGTTTATGCTACGTACTGCCAATGTTTGCCATTGTGAATGTCTACGTATATCTAAAACATTAATGTAACCGACACAGCGGTTGTATATATACATACCATAACATACACCTCCAGTGTAATTTGGCTCCATTAGTATTGTTCCTGTTACATTCTAGAACATATATAAAATAGGTAGTAAAGTGTATGGGAGTAATTACTCAGTATTTTAAATAGATACAGGAAAAGAACTTTCAACTATGACGATTATTTTGATGGCTTAATAAGATATTTTCCTGAGAAAAGTTAAACATATTTTACTCGAAACGCCAATGACGGCTGCATTCGAATGCAATTTTAACAAGCAGAAAATTCATTAAGATGCTAAAACCGGACACCAGATGTCACTGTCAAACCAGAAAACTTTACAAAAGAAACAATCAAATTTACATTAAACATTTTTTCGGAATATTAAAAGAAAATATCAACAAAACAAACATGTTTGTACGACACTTATATAAAACATGTCACGGAACCCCTTGTAAAATGTATTTTGCTTTGAATTTACCATGTTATATAGGACTGTAATTGGCATGGCAGCAGTTCCACATTTCATGACACCTCTGACTGGATTATTTGTCATGTTAGAATTAGATATTTCTGTAGTTGTTTCAGAGACTTCTATCACAGTTGTCATATAGTTAGTGTAATTAATGACACGCTACTGCGGTCGGCGCCTTATATGTGCTTCAGTTTATAATTCCGTTTAAGTTTGAATACAACTAGTGGTTCTTTACTTTGAAAGGCGGTTAAATGTTACCTTTGTTTCTAATAACCTTGCCAAACCATGGTTTTTCTGAAAAAAAACGAAGTTTAGATGTAATTTTTGACAGGGGAGAGAGATATTTTTTTTTTTTTTTTTTTTTTTTTTTTTTTTTTTTTTTTTTATTATGAGGGGGGGGGGTTTTTTTTTTTTTTTTTTTGTGTGGTTTTTTTTTTTTTTTAAAATTTTTTTTTTTTTTTTTTTTTTTTTTTTTTTTTTTTTTTTTTTTTTTTTTTTTTTTTTTTTTTTTTTTTTTTTTTTTTTTTTTTTTTTTTTTTTTTTTTTTTTTTTTTTTTTTTTTTTTTTTTTTTAAAAAAATTTTTTTTTTTTTTTTTGTTTTTTTTTTTTTTATTTTTTTTTTTTTTTTAATAAAATTTTTTTTCCCGGCATTTTAATGATCGAAACTCATTACAATGTAATTGCAATTTTCTTCCATATTGAAGCCACGATGGTACAGCATCGTGCACAAATGCAATATGACTTTCGATGATTCAGTGAAAATTATAAAGGACTGCTCAATGACATAGCCTAACATATCTTAACGCACAAACAACTTAACAGCATATCCCTACAATAAAAGACCACACAAGATAAAGCAATATACAAGACAATATCACAAAAAAACAATACCACACAAGAAAACAAAAGACAAGAAACAAATCAGCGGACTGATTGCACGATGCATCTCATTATAAATAAGTCAATAATCAGGAACAAAGAAGTAGATATATGTGAATTTTTCACTGAAAACATATATAATTATATAACACTTTCATCGTTAGGCAGTTACAGTAAATATTTTGTCAAAAGTGAAACGGTAAGCGTCCTCGCTGTATCGCAATCATTCTATTTTTGTTTAGTGTTACACTTTGTATTAGTAAAGCTTCTGGTCCCGATTTCACGAACATACTAAAGTATATGCTCAGCTGAGTATGATATTTTAAAGTCACATTGTCACTAAAAATAAAGGTATTTCTTGTTGTCATTTTATCGGTAATCTATTTTTGAATGAAATTAACATGCTGAAAGAAAAAATATGTTGTATAATACTAAATGCAAGTCAAATATAGTGAAACATTCATTTGAATACAACTCAAGAATTTTAAGAATTTACGTATATGAATAACTTGCTATAAAACAACATTTCCTTCACATAAATTATATAAATGTACTAAACCGGTAAATATTATTTTGACAAACTTGAAATCTTTAAATGAATAAACATGCAAGGGGCTCATAAGTGTTGAAATAAGTTGAGCATGTAACGGGGTAAATACTTAAGTATTTTCGTGAAATCGGGGCCTGATCTATTCTTGTACATTAAATAGTATACTCATATCAAAACCAATCTTACCTACGCTTCAATCTCAAGAATGCTCCCCGAATATACATGTATATAAAAAGTTATATCTATTAACAGGTTTTAATTGATGTCAATTTACAATACGTAACTGTGTTTGAGAATGTTTTGAAGAGAAAACTGAAATGAAAAATATAATTACTTCAAGTGTTTTAGAGTCCAAATTGAATTTTCAATATTAAATTCACAAAAGTCATTTGTCAGCGACTACATAAGAAATAAACAATTAAATCTAAAAAGAAGACTAAAGAAAATTTTAACACGAATCTGTTTTCCGTCATGGTACTAATGCTACACATATATATGAAGTTTCACTTTCTTCCATACATGTAGAATCAAATGTTTATCATTTACTCATCAAGGTAAAGGTCAAAGATATTATATATAAAACTGTAATGTAAACTAAACATTACTGAAACCAACCTCTGAATAGACAGAATTCTATGCTTCAAGACTTTAATCAATTTATTTGCCTAAACACTGCCAGTGTCAAAAACCAAGGCTTTATCGCATCAGTGTCAAATATAATTATGTCATGCACAATTTCGCATCTATGCGACTGTTTCAAAACATTTGTTCACTTGTTAACACTTTCCATATTACACCAATCAAAGATAGCCAATGAAGCGTTTGTCTTACACATGTATGCTCAGCTTCGTTCTTTCGCATACTGAACTGTTAATAGTTATATTGTATAGGTAAAACATTTAAATATGACGTCAGCAACGCATCATTACAATGTATGAACTGTAAAGAGTTTTATGTAGATCTACAAGTTTGAATATGACGTCTATCTGGTTTGGTGCAATAAAGCTAGGTCAATGGCTAAATCCCAACGTAGTAATGCATATTTGCAAATGGTTAGATATGTTATGCACAATATTCGAATGCTAGTATTAATGTTTCACTGCAAAACTCAACTTGAACTGAAAATGAAATTCACTTTGTACGATTCAATTACTAGTATATTACCATGTCATTGTTAAGAATTGGGGTCACTGAACTAAAGCGAATATGGTTACGGCTTAAGTGGATAGAAATAATGTTAAGGACTTGGTCATCATTGAAACCTATAAAACGTCAACGAAACACCATTTATCAGAGATTTGTTTCGTTAGGAGAAAGCGCGTACACTGTATATAAAATCAACCTTTACGTACAAGTTTGACTAACAGCCACTATGTGCTCAACACTAACAGCTACAACAAATAAACAAGCAAATAATCCCCATACATTCTCAAAATTGTAAAACCTATTACACGGTACAAATTAAAAAATAACTTTGAGTTTCAATCGTCCTGAATACAAATAAACATCTACAAAATTAATTAAAATGTGGAAATTTCTTAAAATCATAATGCATAGTAAGTGAGAATGCGCCTTATCGATATATTGGTAGAATAATGGCGGTTTCTATTAGATGACCAATTAAAAAACCTTTCGTCATAGTACCTTAGAGTTCATCCGTACAGTCATGTTCCATAGAAAATAGAAAATCTCCAGCCGAGAACATAAAACAATGACGTTTACTTACAAGTAAGTATGCTAGGCACTGTGCTCAAAACAGCAATAAAAACAACCAATGCAGTACGATTTAACATAAACATACATGTACAAATAAAACCCAAGTATATCAAATATATGCTAACAATTGAATAAAGACACTCAAATAAAAAAAGAAAATAGTTGTCTCTCATAAGTGACGAATGTTCCAATCGAGGGTTCTCACAGTCTGTGACCTAGAACTTCAAGGTGAGTAACCGGAACTTACACACAACACTTTATCTCCATGTGCTGATTCATTTCAAAATCCTTAAAATATAACAGACTTACAATCCGATAAATACATGTATGTTCAGGGATCTGGAACCTTAGACCTCTGCGTGTGACCTTGAACTTTAAGGAAGGGACACAGGACTTGCGCAACATATGCTCAACCATTGAGCTATGTAATTTCAAAACCCTTCCATGCATGCCTGAGTTGCCATACATACAGGATACCATGACCTATAAAGTGTGACAATGACATTGACCTTTGAGGTTGGGCATTGGGTCTTGTACTCAGTACATTGTCCTAATATGCTAAACATATGTGCTAAGTTATTTTAAAGTTCTTCAATGCATGACAAAGTTAAATTCCGGGCACAAATGTGAGTTTAAATATAAAGGATTACCTTTAAACTGTAAGATCTTGGGACGTGGGTTTTGTACGTGACAAACCGTCTTAGTGTGCTGAACATTTGTATTTTCAAATATTTAAATGTATTTGTATGACACACTTCCAATAATGTGTGGATATTCCATTACCTTTAAACTCTAAGTATGGCACTGATATTTGAGGTAGGGACGTACTAGGTCTTGCACGCCACACGTCGTTCTTATCTGCTGAATATTTGTGCGATCCCTTGATGCATAAATAAGTTACAGATCGGATACACGATTGTTTACATATACATGTACATGTATACAGGAGCATTACCTTTAAACGAATTGTGACCTTGACATTTGAGGTAGGAACTTCGGTCTTGTACGCGAAATGTCGTCTGCATGTGCTGAACATTTGTGTCATGTTATTTGATAAATCCCATCATTTATGACAAAGCTTCAGCGCAGCCATGTCAAAATGGGACTGACGGTACGATTTTCATTTGCAATGCCTATTTTGGGGGCATAAAAAAGATGTATCGGTTTACAAAATAATTATCAATAAAATAATAATAAATGAATACATAACATCATAAACAATTGTTTTTTTACAAGCTTTATTGAATAGCTGTTCTGCATATTAGATTTAAACCTACCTTCCACGATGTAAAACTTTGCTGTGTCATGACATGCTACCTTGATCGGCTCTGTAAGAGCATTCTGTACAGACGGCACGACTGTCATACTGAGGGTCGAGGTTTCATTTTCTGTAGCGTAGGTAAGGCCTGTTATCTGAACAACCTGGTTTGTAAAATGCATTTTTACCCTGCTAAATGTTTAAAATATGCCTGTCCATCTTCTAATTAGGAAGATTCCAGTATTGTTGAAAGAGGTACTCACTGAAGATAACTGATTAAATACAGAACAGCTCAGATCATAAACACATTACACGTAATTAAATACTGTGACAGCCGATATTGTGTATACATTTAAGTATAGAAAATGTAAGTAAACATTAAGTTTAAACTTTAGGATATACGAATTTACTTAGAATTTAGATTAGAGAGAGAGAGAGAGAGAGAGAGAGAGAGAGAGAGAGAGAGAGAGAGAGAGAGAGGAGAGGGAGGACGGGATGTTGAAATACATGAGTCTTGCCTAGGGACACATCGTCCGTGGCACTGGTGCGATTGTACCCTTGACCTTTTGGGCTTGAGGTGAACGCAATACAACTTCGCCACTGCAACTCCACTGCGGCAGTAAGAAGTTCCCACACAATGGATAACCTACCTGAATTGGGTGTGACGCTTGTATATGACTGCTGAACCCTGTGTCCAATCTTCTGACGGCTGTTCGATATGGATCCTTCATGATGAATGGCGGAAATCCTTTCATTGTTACCTTTGTGTCATACCAGTGACTGACGATTTTCAATATATCACCATAGCCATTGGTTCCCAGGTTTTGTACTACATATTCTCTTCCCCAGTGGGATGATGGAACCAGTTGTTCCACGGTGTGAGCAACTACACCACCGTTTGTAACATTTCTGGATCCGGCAAATACAACAATTGGCTCAAAACTGAAGATATTTGTTCCCGTTAAATCAAAGGTAGTTTCGAGCTGGAGGGCTTCATGCTTGCTAAGAGTAAATTGCCTATCCCTGCCAGTGCGAAAGTAGCTTTTACCTCTACACAGGGCTATTTCTTCAACGTTGTTTGGTAGAATGATAGAAATAGTGGTGTTGTCGTTAAGAGCGGCGACAGCAAGTTGGCAGAAACCGCCAACATCGCAGAAACTTGCAACGACATAATTATATACTATTTGATTAGTACTAGGTTGATGCGGACCCTTTAGACGTTCAATCGGAATTCCGAGAAATCCTTCCACGTAGTCGTGGTCCAGTCTCCTTGTGAAGACTTGAAGGGTGAAGAACCCGTCCTTTGAGTGAACTATAATCGATTTGTTGCTAAACTCCGATCCATTTAACCCTTGCATGTGGTCAAGCTGGAGTTTTTTTGTATGACGAACCGGTAGAACTTTGATATCGCCATTGATACCTAATGAAAGATAAGCCAATTATTTGATCATGTGTGAATACTTCTATGTATGGTCTACAAGCAATATACTGCAGATTTCATAATAGCGCGCCGTTTCAGTGTTTGTTGCGTATCGATTGAATACAGGTAATGAATGACTAAAGCGTCTGTATGCGGAGCTTCATTTTACACATACGGAGAGCAATCAGATAAAGCAAGTGTGTCTGTGTTTTCATAGTGAGAAAAAAAGATAAATCGGTGATATTGTTTACGCATTCAATAGTGTTTAGTCGGTGGTTACGTACATGTTGCTTGTGTGCTAGAGTCCCGTCAAAGAAGGGGATATACTGATACAACATGAACGTGTAAATCCGGTACAAGTGTCATTTCACTTACATAAATCAGGGTCCGTATTTTACAGGGTTATGGAACTCTACTATATATGGTAAGTTAGCAAAAATATGATGTCGCGCTATCGATTTTTTTCCGAGCCGATTTACCTGTATTTATGAACGCGATTGCTTTATCGAGCGGAAGCGTGTTTACACGTGGAATATTGTACCCTACTGATGCTAATGTCGTAACTGTAAAGGCATTTTTCTTCGATTTTGATACGATTTTCACGTAATTTTCGGCAATAAAATTCAGATTCTAGCAATATAAATATCAAAATCATACTATATAAAATTCACTATGAAAAAACGAGTTAAACGCAAACAGGTGCGATGAAAACGATATATTTTATGCTGAAAAATAATATATGTGCGAACAAAATACACGATAGTTGCTTTGTTTTTAAAACATTTTCCCTCTTCTTTTCCATAATATTTTCAAAGTGAAAGGTGAATACAATGAACACTTTTTAATAGATTGTAACGCTGTGTGGATCTCTGTTAACGTGTGTTTATTTCTCCCTTGGGGTTTTCCCCGAATAAATTAATAGAAAGTGTACGTTGTTTTAACTTTTAAAAATTGCCTTCGTTTTTTTGACTTCATGTTCTAGCATCTTCTAATTAAAAGATTGTTGTTTTCAGAATTCTTCACACATTAATTACGCTACTAAAAACGAATGTATAATTGCCTGTTTGTGTTTGATCGTTATTTGTGTAGTAACAGTACAGTAAAGGATCGAAAAATGTCAACAAAGCAATTATTTAATTAATGTCACGTTCGAAACTGTGAATTCTCTTTAGTTTTTCTGTGAAACTTCATTTAAATCCATTCAGCATAAAAGTCATATCAAACAATTGAATTTTAGACTATACTATTATACTATACATAATTGCACACTTCCGCAATCTGAAAAATTGCAATTTTAAACCATTTATACTAAAATTTTACACAAAATCGAGCTAATTTTTCACGTTATCACATTTTTTCAACTTACTTTCTTTTTAAATGAATTATTATTTTGACGATATCGTCACGATTTATGGAGTATATGTAATAACAAATCATAAGTAAAATGATTATCGCCGCCTAAATATGCCGCCATTTTGGATAACTTGTCAATAACATCAATTCCAGTCGCTCGAAAATGCATTTTTGAAAATTAAAACTCGATTTTATTTAGTGATCACTACGGGGCAATCTTTGAACTATCTCTATCATCAGAAAAAAATAAGATAATACTCAATCACAAAGAGTTTAGCTTCACATAACATGCCCATTTACATTGTGTATCAACAACGGCGTCTCTACCACTTCAAAATCTCCGAACAATCATCCATTTATAACTGCTTATTTTGACCATTTGGTAATAGAAAACAAAAAGTAAAGATGGAAAAAAAACTTAAACACTTACCTCACATGTCAATATCACGATTAAATGAAAAATCGCTCAAATAACAAGTTTATAAGTGTTTTGTTGATAGGCTTTCCCGATCAAAATTTTCAAAAATATTCCATATCTCGGACAAGGGTCACGTGACCCGGGACATCATATTTTCATATTCGGCCGTTTCGTAACCCTGTAATACACGGACCCTGCATAAATTAAGTGTAAATATATGTCGCAGTAGAATGAATAAAAATATTGTAAATATACATTCTACTTCGCTCTTCTATAAATGATCCGATCGCAATACTTGCATATTATGCATTATAAAATACGACTATACTGATATCTTGTTACAACCGCGCATGCTTTGCACGTGCTGTATTTGACTTACAAGAGTGCTAAAATGTTTCTGTCGATGCTTTGAAATCTGTAAAATGATAATCTGTGTAGCAAGAAATGTAACAAAGACCGTTACATTTTGTTTATGATTTATCTGAAGACAAGATTTATTTCTATCATGTACACTTTTGACTATAAGATTATTTCTACAATCCCTGCTGAAGATATCTAGCGCACATGTCATCAGAGTCGTTACGTAAAACTGGAGAAACCAGGCTTTCACAAAAAATGTAGAGCGTTTACCTCTACCGGTAGTCCAACTATTTAGACATAATGCTTGTTTATTCATGATTTCTATTTTTTTAATTTTTGGTGTTTATTTTTTACATCTTTGTTAGCATGACTTTCCTCAATGAATATAAAAAGTAAAATATCATAAAAGTGAAAACTAAAGATAATAAATGCGAGGTCTTTTTTCTAGGACTACAAGTACATCACATTGCCAACAAGTTGACCTATCGCCAGTACAAATGAAATTTGCTTTGTTTTATAAGTAGTTTCGTTCACTTCATTGGTGACCATTACATGTACAATCGCGCCAAGTTTTGATGTGTTCAGTTTGTGTTTATTTTATCGACATACGATTTGACTTTTCGCAAGTTTGTACAGCGATACATTTACCTGAATCTAAGATGGTACACGGAAGTTATATACTGTGCACAAATATTTACATGCAGAGCGCATGTTTAATGTATATAATTTACCATAAGTTTAAAGAATGGTCACTCAATGATCTAGACATTCTTTATAAAGTTTACGAAGGTGAATTTCTGTTTTCTCGTAAAATACAATCGACGATGATGCAACAAAACAACAATTATATATATTATACATTTCTAATCACGCTTTAGAAATGCTTTCCCGTATAAAAAATATACAGGAAAGATGATTAAGGGTGCTATATTCTCTGCAGGTTCAACAGTGATTCACGAATATAAAATGTCTTAAAACAGTTCATTCTAAACATCCTGCAAGAAATGTTCTTGGAATCATGTTTGAAAACGTTCGTCGTATAAGTCAGACTCTTTACAACTTTTCTTTTCTTAGCTCAGCAAACGTTTCAGATACTTAGCCGAGGACACATTTTCCTCCATCAACATTTTAATTATTATTATATGGACTATATTACAGAAAAGTATATAATCTTTGTTTCGTGTTGATTATATAACACGCAGTATAGTTCGGTTTCGTTTGTAAAAATTGAATACAAGTTGTTTTATGAAATAAACTTTCGAGGTTTAAAATACCAAATTTATCCACAAACAATACATAAGCACTAGATTCATGAAAAGTCAAATAATGTCGCAATTGTAGCTTGTAGATGTGTAAACATATACTGTCTGTATAGTTGTCAGTATGTACGATAGATAAAGGTATCGATTTGGGCGGAGCTTACTACAGAATGTGACATCGACGTCATTTACTACCTGTGCGTAAAGCAAACACTGAAACGGCATGGTATTATGAAATCTGCAGTATAACAAAGATGATACATTAAAGGTCCATTACTAAAACGAAATCGATTTTTCTTTCTAATCTCAAATTGTAACAGGCGTCTTCTCAGAAGGAAAATAATGACATAATGCATCGAATGTGACTATATTATATTGAAAATTTAAGTTTAACAAAAGAATTAATAAATTATATTTTTCAGTTTCCAAAACGAAAGTATGTTTTCCAGTTATCAAATATCTTTGTACATGTAATTTTCAAGCAGTCTCCCAGAAAGAGGCTGCAAATAGGCTGTACATGAATAAACATGCCTATATTGAATTATGGTTGAAAAAATTTAACTTCCAATGATGTGCAATATATATCTCTGACTGTTACAACATGCAATAAAGCGAAAGTAGGACAAAAAGACCACCCATGTCAATCTAAGGAAATACAAAATCATTGACTTGTTTTTCTGCAGCATTATTTAAAACAGGGAAATACCCCATAGCTATTGTAAAGTTTTAGAAGCCAGTTTCAAACTGTATTTCCCGGTACAATTCCAGATTTAAAAGAAAATTTGATTTGGTCTTAGTAATGGATCTTTAATGAACCGATGGAATCCTAGATATTTTCATCTCTGACGGTCAGTATGTAAAACTACCTGCAAACTACCTTGCAAACTTGCAGACATCCGTTAGGGACCAGCATAACAAAATAAAGGGGCTCCCAGAAAATAACGACCCGCGTCATTATGTTTTAAAGACTAGTGACCCCCGGTAATAATATTATAACCCCCTACGCGAAATAAAATGACCCCTCGTGAAGAATTGTGACCCTCATACGAACACGTATACCATACGCACCAATGGTTCATAGCTCATTAATTTCTGCCTGACGCTTGCACGGTTACCGTTTTTTCAAAAAAGATAGAAAGCGGCTCGCCTGGTTTTTGTGAGCAGGATGGACCATTGTGGCTGTAGAATTGTTATGAGACTGAATCGCTCTTTTACTTTGTTAATTGGGCATAAAGATAATGCTTCAAAATTAGAGTAATCTTGCAAAACTTGAACTATGGAAATCTTGACGATGCATTTGAGTAATTATATAAGTTAGGCATACATTGCTTTGTTTTCTACAGTTTTTGTACTATAGAAAAATGTAGACATCAAAATACCAATGTACTACATTTGTATGTACATTTCTTTTCAAAGTTTCTAGAATACCTCGTCTTCTTATTTTGAAGACTTGTCTATATGCAGTGAAAAGGGCTTCTCTTATTTTGAAGACTTGTCTATATGCAGTGAAAAAATGGTGACAAAAACGATGCAAGACTATCATGTGACTGAGACACGTGGTGTAAACATATAGATTCTGATGCCAAGCTTGTCAATAGTAAACCTCTTCACTTTTGTTTGAGACATAGATTCTGTTTAATTGATCAACCCCTAGTGGTTCCGTTTAATAATTCTGACCATGAGTAAGCTAGGTCGTTCCCATGGGTTAGCTATGTCATTCCAACGAGTTTGTATAACCAATAAAATTTAACGTGATTTCGGGTAGTTTGGGGGAGGGAGCAAAACAATAGACCTTCCATTTACACAATCAGTCAAAATAAACACATTGTCATTCATATAAATTTGTGACATTGACTTAAGTGGTTTGGACCTAAATCTTGCGCGCAATACATTATTTGAATATGGTTAACATTTGTTTCAAGTTAATTGAAGATCTACCTATAATTGACAAAGTTGCAGGTCATACACGACATTCTGTTTGCCAGAATCATATAGTAGGACACTATTACAATGTATCTTTACCTTTGGGTTTGGAACTTCTTGCGCGCGACACATCATCTTGACATTTGTGCAAAGTTATTTTAAGATAAATCAACAAACGAGAAAGCTGTAACAGATCGGATACAACTTTCTGTATACCATAAGCATATATCAAGACACCATTGTTTCATATTTCTTAGCGTGACATTTTTCGTTGGAACTTCATAGCTTACTCGTGGGAGCGATAAACTAACTCGTGGAAATGGTATAGCTTACTATTTGGAACAATTTACTAACTCATAGGAACGACATAATCACTCGTTGAAGTAAGATACTAACTACAGGGAACGAGATTTTTACTCTTGGGAACGTGATAAAACGACATGAAAATAAATCGTGCTTGTCATTTTAATGTCACCGTACGACAATGGGAATCAATTTCATATTTGGTTGTGACCGAGTTTGGCATTGTGTTTGCTATTTCTGTGTTCACATAGTTTAATCCATTGTTTTTACAAAATTGGCTAGTTTGTTAAAATACGGTAAAAGAAGTATTTCAATCACTAAAGCATCTAATAATTATACGACGGCGCTATGAAAACTGACAAAACATTATGATATAAGTTACAGTAGTCGGAACGTAACAGTTGTAAGCTATTCATTATTTTACTGTCTCATCAGGATCTGCACTGGGGGCATAAAATTATAGAGTAAGACAAAACAAAGAATAAAGACTAATTTTATCTGTGCACAATAAATTTATGTAACATTTGATGCTTTAATTATTGGACCATGCACAACTAGGTATGGTACTTACCACTTCTGTGAAGTATCATTAAATTCTGACCAGGGGTTTTGGAGATTAAGAGCGCACAAGATTTTACAATAGTCGGAACGTAACAGTTGTCACACGGAGTGCACGATACACGCACGATGTACGCACGATACACGCACGTTAGACGCACGTTGCACGTTCGGTAAATACAAAAGGAGCGATTCAGAACGATACAAGATATACACGATGTACGAAGCTCACGCTACACGGTACACGATAAACGGATTACACGATTACTTTGGGATTTCACATTTTATCTTAATTTAGACCTTTTAATCAGATCGAAAGAATTAGATCAATTAGAAGCTTCGTACCTTAACAATAAAAAGACATCGATAAGTGTCAAAGATCCACAGTTTTCATATCACAGTATGTGTCAAATTTGAACACCTGTCGGAGTGACTTTGGCAGGAAATTGATCCCTATGTGCGAAAAAATGGGCGTAATTAAAGTTAATTGCCATCAACACTTTTCGTTAAATAAATTCTACATTAAAGACACATTTTAGGACCGTGTCATATAAATGTTCAAATATAATAATCTTATACTGGAATCTTGAATGGATATGTTGATGGGTGTCAAGTGGGTGGGGTAAATTGACATTGAAGAAACTGAAAGCTTGAAATGGCGTTTTCGAATAAATCAAGCATTTGGAACGGGGTTTTTAATGTTATTTTGTAGTATTTATAGTTGTAATGATTATACGGCCCCTAGTTTTGACCAATGTTTTAACAGAAAAAAGTTTTGAACAATATTTAGGTTTTTTCCGGTAGCGCGAAAGTGGAAATTGTCCCTCTAGAAATCTAAGATTATTCTAAGAGAAGGGAAGATAATTAAAGCGCAATGCAGTATTTATGTACTGTGGACTATGGTGATTAATTCTATATAAAGTTTTGTATCATGTTACTTTATATTTTGTTTTAGTGGGCCTATTCTATAGGTGGGGTATATAAAAACACATATGAAAAATGAACCTCTAGGAAACAGTGATATTTTCTAGAGTGAAGAAGGTTATTAAAGTTCATTTTTATTTCAATGTAGTTTAATTCTTGGCACGCAGTTCCATATACTTTATGTCACTGCTACCATTCTTTTAGATTCAGAACCCCTGTCGAGGTGGTTGGGGTAATACTTTATGGGGGTAGTAATAAATTAAAAGTAAAATTAAACAGACTGTTATGTATTATAAATTTTCTTACCCATTTTGGGATAAAGTTTGTCAAACTTTCTAGGATATGAACCAAAAACAGGTTATAAATCAGTTGCAAAATTATTTTGGACCCTCTGTAGAATAATGGAATGGTCCAATTCATGACACAACTCTGCATCCAGTGGTGGATAGCAGATTCAATTAGAACCCTGGAGAAGACACATCTCACAGCCTAGAATATACAGTCGCAAGATGCCATATATGGTGTTAACACATACATGTACATGTATGTACATGAAACATATAATCTTATATGGAATTATATGTTTATTTGACATACTGATGATGAAGAAGATACAATGAACATCAATGGATGGTTAATTACTGGGCAGAACAATGATGTACATTCCATATTTAATTCATCTGATGGCATTTTTACATAAGTAGTTTCATCAGTATAAAGGCTATGAGACTATGGCATTTAGATGTACACATATTTCCAAGATTGATTTTGTTTGCATATCCTATGTACATAACTCTGCTGATATTATGAGGTGGTAATACATGTACATATACCGTCTCCCTTGGTCTAGTGGTTTAGGCATCCGCCTTTGGAGCAGGAGGTCGAAGGTTCGAATCCCACCAGGGGACCGTTCTGATATGGCCGGTTGGTGAGCCGCCAGCTAGTTAAATAATGGTTACGGTATGCCTACCTGCCTAGTGCCTGGCATTAAAAGGATAGGATTTGGGAGGTACATGTGCTCAAAAAGAAGGTGTCTCATAAGTCAGAAATGGCTGGCTCTTTAAATAGGGGTAACACTATGATAAACACTATAATAAACAAACACTTTACCTTTTACTTTTATACTATACATGTAGTAGATCATTTGGAAAAATTGTTCTTTGAAGTCATGTAGCATTAGCAAATAAATTGATGGAAGACTGACAGCAATAAAGTATGAAAGAGCTAAGCAACACTCTATATTTATAAAGGTGGGTGTAACCTCACATGTTTCAAAAACCTTAATTACTATGAGACTGCAGAATAGAGCTCAGCGATGATGGTACTCATATTTTTTTTAGTTATTTTGGAATTTAGATATGTAGGAAGATATAAAAAGATCTATATTTGTTCAAATGAATGTAGCTAGGCATTTAAGGAAACTATCAGAGATGAGGAACAAATTCAATAAACCGGACAGAGTTCAAGCACCACCTCTGCCCTTTTAAGGATTTCTAAAATGGATTCAATTTATGAAACTAACCAGAGGAGATCTGTCAGAAGTACTATATGACTACATAACTATACAACCGGTATATTTAGACCAGAGTAAATTGTGACTAAACAATAGATCTGATTTTAATCTTATTTTCTTTATTAAGCTATAAAAAATACAAACTACACACAATATAGAGGTGTTCAAAATAAAACTGCTGAAAAATAGGTGTTAGCCGGTATCACTTGCTTTACGGAAAGTCCACACAGCACAATTTTGCCATCTTAGCCTTTGAAATCTTATTTTTTTAAATGTTTTATTCATTTTATACAAAATGATTATGGTACTTTTCTAGTGATATAATACTAGTGTATACTTAAATATCTAAGCTCTTTGCAGAACTTACTATTTAAATGTTATTTATGAAAGTTAAACATCTGACTTAAACATGGGGTTTCAGGTAGGATCTTCAGTAAAAGAACTACTCGTAATACTAAAATACAATTATTAATCAAGTGTGAGTGTTCTCACAAGATGGATATATATTACAAATCTAGTAAAACCTATTTCAAGGTATTCAACTTGAATAAAATCATTTTTTTCTATGTGCCCCCATCAGAAGTAAGGGTCTGTTATAGTTAAACTGGTAAGAAAGATGCAGGTGATCAGATTTAGCATCTGTATGGCCAGTGGCCAGTCCAAACTGGCAAGGATATACTTAATGATCATGATATGGTTGATGTTTCATTCAACTGGAGGTAGTAGGAGTAGGTTTGTAAGCAGAAACCGGCTTACATTTATCCTGAACCCGTTCCCCCTACCACCTCCGTCCCCCACAGATTACAGATAATAGCCAGTGATATTTGTTTAATTATAATTATTATATGGTGCCATACAGACAGTGCAAACTACCATACAGTATTAAATTATATATAAGATATAAATTACAGTTACAGTATTTTATAACTGAAACAGGCATGTAACAGGTATAGTGGTTGGGCAACCCCTACTGACATGTCACCCGTCACGCCCTGCTAATTTCTGTTATGTGCAGACTATGATTTGCTAAATAATAACAAGATTGAATTTTATGTTCTTGGGTTGCCAATATAAATCAACACCCACTAACCAGTGAAAAAGCTTATTTACTACTACAATTAAAATACTAAGTATTGTTAAATATAAAAAAATGCATTTATACAAGAATTGTTTAGGATTTTGACTAGTGACCTACAGAAAGGGGTCTGATAGCAACTGGAGTAAATTAGGTTACTGAATTTTATCAGTCATTTGACAGTCTACTATGTTACTTTCCAACAACTTCTATATACATTTACTTAGGGCTTTTCTTGGACTGAGAATAATCATTAATAGTGAAACCATGCAAGTCCAAGCTTATCCATTTCTGGCTTGAATTTTAGTCTCTGTGTGGTGAAAGCTATGCAGTCAAATAGCCAGTGAGGGGTGTTACATTCTACAATGCACTGGATGCAAACCTGGTCAACCCAAAGTATGTACCAACCCGAGCTGGTTGGTAGTAAGTTTGCGCCCAGCCTAAGACGTGTGATTGATTTGTCCATTTTGTAATTTGTCGAGTATCCTATAGGACGGCCCGGTCGCACTGTTTTGCGGCAAAATGTGTTTTTTTTAAGTTTCAATTCTCTACACCATCCATCCAGGAAAGTGGTTCGAATCCAGGCATATATTTCTGTGGATGAGTATGGAATGTCCTGGATGATGGCCCCTAAACCAGGCCCCTTTTGTCTACATCATCTGCTCTCATTACCAGATATTATTATAAACCTACATGAGCTGGGCACTATGACATGGTTACTGGTAAGCCTGTTTTTAGGCATTGATAGAATTTATGAATAATAAAAATGTTTTCAATAATTCTGGTCTAGAATGATTATTGTTTTTATTTCATTGAGACCAGAGATGATAGTCAGAATCTGAAAATATATACAATATAGCAAGTTTTTTAGGTTGATGATGTAAAAGCCAGCTCAATGCAGTGTCTATTGTTATCATTTCTGTTGTATAAATGCAGGAACCGGTTATAGAGTATTCCTGATAAATGAAACAATAATTTGCCAATTTGCTTAGGATGGCAACAGACCTGTTTAGATGGATTACAACAGCTGAAGCTACTAAACCAAAGCCTGGATTTTTAGACGCATCTGTGTATATATGTAGATGTCCAGAGTAAAAAATATCTGATATTCATTTGAGTTTCTAACTTTGCGAGATGCGGTATGTCAGATTTGTTAATTTTGTTTTCATAGGGCACTTGTAGGAGGATCTTACAAAATAGCCGTGCTTAATGATCTAACTGACCAAAACCTTGACTTTCGCTCAATATTTGAAAATCTATTCCTGGCGCCTCAGTCGAAGGGGCAGAACCCCAGTGTCAAGTTCAAACTTGTAGGCAGGAGTAGAGGACAATGCACTTAAGTCCAGCCAGAGGCCTCTATTTTGGAAAATATGGACCCTGTTTTGAATGACATCGAGGCTTTTGATGAGAATCAAACTAATTAATCAGTCAAAGACACTACCTAATTACCTTTCTCTTTATGTCAGCTAACGGATATATTATTCCAATCAGGCAGTATAATTCATAGTTTTAATTATCGGGAATTTAAAAAGGATTAATACCAGGATTACCCAAAACAATTTTTGATTGGACTTTAAATAATTTCGTAAAAGTGTAGTTGATTCATCTAGCCAACAAAAACCTTGTTAACATCATAGCCACGATATGTTGCTTCGGTGCAGGCGTACCTTGTCTGCTGCACTTTTAGGAATGCATTGACACAGGGATCGTATATACATGATAAATCCTGATTGACAACAGCAGTTTAGATAAAAAAAGATGTCCTTTCCGTTGCAAAAATAGACCTAAATTTCGGAATTGAGGTAAACATGTCTTTGACCTGTCCCGGAAGGCTTCCTCGCCCGCAACTACACTAAATAATATAAACTGAAATCAGCAGCTTTTTGGGGGAGATGTACACGCTAAATAAAACGATTAACTACGGAATACACCATCGAATCGTACGTATACCGTCTGGATTATCGTTCATTGGGAATCGTATATCGTGTATCGTGTATAGTATATGGTGCACGTTGCACGATGAATGATACGATATGATACACGATATACGATTGACAAAATACACGATGAGTGCACGCACGTTATACGCACGTTACACGCACGTTACACGCACGTTATACGCACGATATACGCAAATTTTGACTGTTACGTTCCGACTACTGTATATAAATATTTGGCTCCACCTCTTTTTTTAACTTTAAGCTGTTTTTATGGAGATATGGACTACTTTAGGATAAAAAAATTCACAGAGTTTGAAATATACTGAAAATGATATCTATTGTTTTGTTATTATTCATATTCATTGATTTTCACTCGTAATCGTTCTGTTGTCGAGGAGTCATACTTGTATGACCGGGGTGTCGAAGTACTATGACCGAGGGTCACTTTTAAAAAAAAAACATAATAACCTGGGACGTTAAGCACGGGAAGTCTCCATTACTGAGTGTTAGTGGATACTTTGCGTCACAGTACCGGTAACAGTTAATGCTTATTGTTCATTATGAGCCGCGTGAAATATTGAATGTCAATGTTTTACAGACTGAAGTCTCTTTGTCGAGTAGGGGATAGCTGGCAGGCATTTACTTTAATTATGTAAATGTATTGACATGAAAATGCAACACTATTTACTTGTCTCACAAAATGAAGCAATGTGGCTGAACAATTGTCGCTTGTTTAAAAGTATCATATCGTATTAATACTAGTTATTATTTGGAGTTGTGCAGAAAGTTGGAAGTACATGTCAGAATATGTTTATCTGATGCTGTGAATAAAACATGAAACAAGAGTGAACGATAATGTTCTAGTTTATTGCTGTTTCGTGATGTTTCACAGTATTAGTTAAGTTTGTTTTCAACATCTTTACAGTCACGCACTAGATAGAAAATATTGGCATCCTCCTCTTCTGATACTCGAAATTCTTCCAAATTCTACCTCGTGTTTGTAAACGCCTTCATATACACCTGCATGACACATTTTCTTTTTTTTATGTCCCCTTTTCTCAGTAGCGCTTCTTCCGCGTAAGAATTTTGCTAATGCTGCATCTAAAATATCATTGCTTACTAATGATTGATATTTTCTGGAATGTGGTTCCGAATCTGTATACGGCTGCTTGAAAACTCCTCACCATCTACGTCTAGAACGGGTACAAAATGATGTGTTTCTATCACCATTCGTAAGTGGTTTGTTCTCTAACCAACGCCACCTATCGCCGTACCACGAATATATGTAAACGATGGTTCCAGTTAGCATTGCAAATGAGAAAATATTTACCTCAGTTCCCCATGTGCCACTGTTGGCCATCATGGACTTGTCAAGATAACGAGGAACTGGATCCCGCATTATGCATTCATTATATTTTCGTTTTCTATCATGAAAGCTACAACAGCTTTTCTGATTTAACTAAGATGTGTTTGTTTACAAAAGACGAGGTAACTAAATGTTCTGTTCAAAGAGACAGTTAACATCACCATTCATGTTGGCCGTGCGTGTTGGCTTTTGGTCTCGGCGGATAAAACAGATATGACCGGTGAGCGTAGCACTAAGTTTTTTAAACTTTCGATTGAAATACACTAAACATCTGTTCCTGTCATTCATTATTAACTGGTTTAAATTGCCTAGGTTCGGGTTCAGAAATACTAGAAGATTCTGCTGATAGACACTGATCTGATATATTTCTCTATTTTAGAGGGAGCTTATTGAACCTGTTATTTTACAGGACTTTTACAATCATCCTTGTCTGTATTGTCAGTCTTTTCGTTGTGTTTTGGATCCATGTTCGTTCATTGAACTTTCACAAACACCATTGTCAGTGTTGTTATTCATGTCTTTGCCCTTTTTGTCGTGTTCTTTTATAGAACTTTCACAAGCACCCTTGTCTGTTTTGTTTTTCATTTCTTTTTATCATCTGCGTGTGTAGGACGTTCACTAGCACTCTTGTCTGTGCTGTTATTCATTTCTTTGCACTTCGGATTATGTACGTTTGTAGGAATTTCACAAGCATCATTGTCTTTTTGTGACAAGCCAGTCTGTTTTCACTTATACTGGTTTTGAGTCCTTCAAGAAAATAAGTTCCCTTTCCGGTTACTTTCGTAATTTCCTTACCATTTATCCACCAGTTGTCCTCCTTTTCTTGTTGTTTTCTTGTGTTGTGAAGAAGCACTTGGTCGTCGATTTCAGAACGGACTGCATCTTCTGTAGGTAGTTAAAAATCATAATACGACCGTAACTTTTTTATGTTGGAAGATGATTGTTCTCTGTTGCATGACAAATCAATGAACGAGTACATCCTTTGTTTCAGAAAGGTTCCACGGTCTTCTTCATCATTCTGATTGTGGGTTACTGACGTCTAGTTCCACTGGTAGCCGTGCCTGCCTTCCAAACACAAGATATAATGGTGTTTACTCATGTTAAGACTTTCTATAAGCAAACAGAACGTAAGGTAACTTAATGTCGCAATCATTCTGCGATTAATCTCCAAAACGACAAGCATGTCACACAAAATCATGTTGCATCTCTCAGTGTGACCTCCTGTTTGTGAATGATAAGCTGATTCTATTCTATGTTCTATTCCGAATAGTTTGCAAAACTTGTCGTTTAAATCGTTGCAGATTTGTTTCCCCTGATCAGTGATTTAAACGCTGGTACATCAAATCTTCGTTACAAACTTCGTGAATACTGTCATAACCGTTTCAAACGACTTATCTGGAACCGCATCAGCTTCCACTAATTTTGTCACGAAGTCTGTCATTACGACGATGAACCTGCTTCCTGAAAAGTAAAGTATAACGCGATTTACATTGCTTGGTTGAATTTGTGGTAATGTAAAATAAGGACACTCTCATTACCATAACATCTTGAGAAAGTAATATTTGTACCAGCGCAGTCCCTTTATTCCAAATTTCATGAAATACAGAAAATTGTTACAACTAGAGCTTATTTTTAAATAAAAAGCACACCCCCACCCAAATTTGATAACTAACAGACATAACTGTGACAAAAATTTTCCGATCCAAAACTCCCAAAAATATGCATAACTAAGCCTTAGTACTAACTACTAGTATTCGTAAGAAGATGCATTAAAATACGACTACTAGTTAAGGAGAAGAAGGTCCTACACAATTGTGACATCCATCCATATAAACAGACAGACGGACGGACGGACGGACGGACGGACGGACAGCACAACATCAAAATCTTTCCCTACCCCACTATATTTGGGAAGACATTATAACGTTACGTAAATGACGTTTTAGCTCCAATTATAAATGTGTATGCTTTATGTTGGCGAATGTTTTCCTCAAACCCAATCCGTGTAGGAGATTTGTCCATAGATATAGCAGCCTTATCTCAGTACAAACATTTTCAGCTATACTAGCGGATTTTCCTTCGCTGGCTGAGTAAGACTCGTAAAAACCCGTTCTCAATTGCCCAGAGAATATACACAATCACCAACTGACCCATTTATTCTCACAATCACCAAATGTGACAAAAATGACCAAAGCTAACAAGTTTAAGACATTTTGATGGACCACAATCATGTTTTTAAACTTGCATTGAATTTCCTAGAAAACTTTTATATTGATTTCACGACTCATTGTTTTCAGTTTTTACATTTTTGCGACTAATATAATTCAAAATTATGTCTTTAAATTTCCCATTACTAATAGTCATTAATTATGAGATTGTTTAAAAGGTGATCACATAACATAGAGTCGCCATGGTTTTAAACGATAGATAAATTTCTACAGAATATTTATGTAAAACGTATAAATACCTATTTCAGTCATTTCGTTTAGATGTAATAATTTATTTATCGCTCTTATCATGCTACTTTATCATATTCATATACTAGAAATAGGTTCTAAAAATGTTATTCAGTGAAGCCAGGCAGCAGTTATGTAACAGTTAATTCAGTCCTAATACCAGACCTTATTTTAGACTTTGGTTCTTAAATTCGCAAACTTTCGCATATTAAGCGAATTGTCTGCTGCAGTAACAGTCACGATTGCATAAAAATCGTTATTAGTATAAAATGCACATCAAGAGCATTTATATATATGCGACGTTAAAATACAGCTTTATTTCTTTCTCTTTGTCTTTATATCATGGAATCGCAAATTCATGTTTCACATAATAAAATAAATTATCAAACTTACGTTTTGGATACTCAAAAATGTCCTCCGTGCTCCGTGGATGCTCTTGCTTGTGTCATTTGTCTTTCCTTTCTTTATCACTCCGGACGCACTGATGTTTCCTTCAAGGAAGACTTCATGTAATAAGAATCGTCATTAAAAATAAACGGCTCAAACTTGCGTCTAGTTCTTGTTTTTTTTTTTCATGGAAACGGGATATTTCCTGTCTTTAACGAAGTCTAAAATTTCGATGAGCTCGTGTTCATTCTTGCTGCGGGAACATGGCATTCTTTTGCCTTACACAAGCAATTATATATTACCGATATACTCAAGAAGCGTTTCATCTTACCGAAAAGAACTTTCGGCATTTCATTTGAATGAGCGGCGTTTCTAAAGTGGATCAGAGGAACTATTTCAGGAAAGGATGAAGGCTATCTAGACTATCCTTTCTAATAAGCGGAGCACATGATTTCAACAACAGTTAATAATTATAAGAAGAATAGTATTAATCAACAAACTATTTTAAATGACGTGCACGTCAGGTCCATTTCCTTGTAGAAGGTTTTGTCAAATTTCCTTGTGTAGCACGAAAACAAAGTTTCTTCATGACATTTGTAAGTACTAATGCTGCGACAACAGTAGCAGCAACAACAGCAAGTATCAACAATAGTAACACTTGCAGTAGTTGAAAGTCAGTCATTGATTGATTAAGTGGGGGTCAATTGTTTATAGATATCATCGAGTCAGTGTTTTATAGAAATTGGGGTCACTTTTTCGATAGAATAATGACCGGGGGTCGTTATTCTATGTGGGTCACTTTACTTCGTTACACCGGAAGCCAGTTCGCTAATTTTATCGGTCGCTACTGGACATTTAGCTGAAACTCTGAGATTAAGTGGCAATTCTTCCAATTAATGCATTACTTATAGAAACGTTGTTTAATTAAAACTCAGTTTTAGGATGTGTCTCTTTTAGGATGTGCTTCTTTGATATATATGTTAATATATATGTTGCTTCGATGGGCATTGGCCCATTGGATGGGCAAACTTTCTTGTATTTGTGTTAAAAGTCTGCATCTGTCATATTGAGAGCGTGTTGTTCCGCCCGAGCAACACTGTAAAATATTTGCATGTATCATGTTGAGAGCGTGTTGTTCCGCCCGAGCAACACTGTAAAATGCTGCATGTATCATGTTGAGAGCGTGTGGTTCTGCCCGAGTAACACTGTAAAATGTTTGCATCTGTCATATTGAGAGCGCGTTGTTCCGCCCGAGCAACACTGTAAAATGTTTGCATCTATCATGTTGAGAGCGTGTGGTTCTGCCCGAGCAACACTGTAAAATGTTTGCATCTATCATGTTGAGAGCGTGTGGTTCTGCCCTAGCAACACTAAAATGTTTGCATCTATCATGTTGAGAGCGTGTGGTTCTGCCCGAGCAACACTGTAAAATGTTTGCATCTATCATGTTGAGAGAGAGCGTGTGGTTCTGCCCTAATGACTGTGAAAATGTATGAAATGGAGGAAGGAGAAGATGGGGCTTTTCTCCATCATAAAACATCGGAATCCGCCATGTTAATTAAACTTAAACAGTAAAGGAACACACACTTGCCTGTTATATCTACGTTTAAAGTGCTTGGATGTGCATTGTTGGTGATCACTAGCTCATATCTAATATCTGGGTTGGCTATATCGTTGTACAGGTCTTGTCCCAATAACGCAACAACGTACGTTGTATCGGTTGTATCGCCAGCTGCAAGAATTCATTCAAACTTTAAAAGATTGAAAAGCTACTTTAACATACGCAATATCTTGTAAAAATCATTTAAACCAGACACACAGGAATAATGATAGAACTGTGTAATATTTACTATAAAGCAATATTGACATATTTCTATTTTTTATATGCATGTCATTTCTTCATCAAAACATGTTGTGAAAAAGACTTTTCTTATTATTTGTGAACCATTGAAAAAAATACTGCGCTATATTTATGATATGCAAGAAAGGCTAGGAATGTCAGATTTTACAATAAATGGTCAATTTCGGCGGTTTTCGTTCTCAATGATATGAGCGCAAGGATACCAATGGCTTTTGCAATGTTCAGTTTCATTTACAGCCGATAAATTCTCATTTTACAGCAACAACAACATTGTTTTTTCACTCATTTCATTTCAACATAAACAAATGAGGATCATACACGCATTATATTGAAAGCTGACACAAACATGCTAAACGTCGACACAAGTTGGTTGCTTAAGAAAAACATAAGTTATGCCGGGTATGTAGCATGCATGAGTGTCATTACGTAAACATATTACAAACATAATAAGAGAGCTATGATGGCCCTATAAACTCACATAAATATCATTCCTCTGACAGAAAAGAAAAGATAATGGTGCACAATGCAGAAAGATAGGGTATTGAGGTAAAATATACACGATAAAGACTATTTTCATATCCGTTGAATTATATGTTTAGTATAGTCTTATTTTATATAGATATACTCAGTTAACTATTGCGGATAGTATATACGATGATTTGTTCGAGTAAGAGTAAAAATACATATATAAAATTGACATTTGATATTTTGTCAAGTTTGCTAAGGCTTAAAATTGATGTTAAATATAGTGTGAATGTAATTTCTCGGTGTTTTATTGGAAATTAACTAAGAAGTGAACTTTGAATTGCCAACAGAGAACAAATATTCAAAATTAGGACCTTGGACACTCACACGATTCTTGTCAAACAAAATTTCATTAAATATTGATATTTCTAGGCAAGATTTCAAAAATTTCTCCGTTGATTCCGCACTCACATAGTAGATGTTTGATGAAAACTCGCTCAAAGGAATGGGTGAAAAGCTGGAACAACTGGAACAGGTTACAAATACACAATCGGATCTGAAGAGAACACTTGCTTATCAATCTATATACATTGAATCACGGTCCCGAAGGAACAATTTTTTATTTACAGGGATGTTTGAGAAAAGGGATGAAACCTGCTTCCAGCTGGTTAGAAATCAACCAACATACTATTTTTGCATAATTATATAGTGGCATGTATAGTGATTTAGGTTGAACTTTTCTCTGTGATGTCATATTCCTACATTTGTAATTATTGGAAAATAAATGAATTAATTATTTTCATATCATTATCAATTTTGCTACAATAATGATAATATACAAATGTATCTTGCTGTGTTTAGTGAAATAGGAGCATATTTTGAGATAACGCATTTTTTTTCGTTTAAAGTCCCCGCCGACCCCATCATTTCCCTTCAAGGGAAACTGCCAATACTCGTGGCATGTTAAAGAGACAGATACAGATACAAGGGAACCCAGGTACTGGACCCTAGCTCCCCTTCGTTCTTTACGTGCCCGGTGTAAAGAACCAATACACGTCAGCCTACCTCTAGGTTTCTAACCAGTTAACCCTAGATGGAAGGTAAACACTGAAAAGCGTTTCTGAAATTTCCAGTGTCTCGGTTTGGATTTGAACCGGGGACCTTCGGATTGGTAGTCAATAACGTTAACCACTCCACAACCGCGCTAACAGCGCTACATTAAATTTAAAAGTCAATTTGATTATTTTCAAACCAGAAAGTCATAGACCCATGTAGTAACATGTGCATAATACAATAATATGGCAAATGTAATTAAACACCATGGCGTGTATTTATGCAGTGATTTGTATGAATCATTTTCAAAAGATAATGCCATTAATAATGCATAATGAATACATGACGAAACAGTAATCAAGAGCAGATATAAAAGACGCCGTCAAATATTTGTTTCCATTTCAATATCACTCCGAAGTGATTGGATAGGTTTTCATACATTCATATATACATTGCTATCTACTTGAAATGAGTGAATGTAGTGTAAAATTGTTTTTAGGAGCTGCATAGACAGATGTGTTCATGATCATTTAAGACATGTCGCTACAAAAAAGAAAAAAAACCCCCAAAAAGAACTTCCATGCCATAGCCTGCTTAACATGACCCTGTTAGATTTATAGTCGGTTGACCCCTTTGCAATTAGAACAGTTTGCTACACTAACTATCACGTTGCCACGCACAAAGCAGTTTTAGCTACATTTATTAATAAAATCTAGCTTTAGACCTACATCACAATTACATTACTATATTAGCTATTTTCAAGTTATACAAACATTTCCACCGAAGGACCGAAGTGTGACTGTGATGAGGGCCGCAGACACAGGTGTTGCTTCGCCACATATATTTATAGAATGCTATTATAAGCTACTTTGCATCCCAAATACTAAGATTAAGAACATACTTTTATACAATATATCAGTTACAATGTATGTTTATGTGAATATGTACGTACAGAATAGCAAACTACTTTTCATTGCTAATTGTCTTGAAAACGAAATAACAAGATAGACAAGTGGATGACAACCTATAACTATTACATGAAATACAACGAAGTCCTACCGGGCATAAACCCATATTTTTTATACACACTACACTTATCACCTATCATAAAGTACATTATTTCTCAAAGTAAATAATTTGTTTACTAAATTTCCAAGTGCCTTTAAAATTCTACTGTTTTCTGTATTAACAGATTCTACAAATTTTAACATATTTGGGCGTTTCTAATACTAAGCTGTTAAATACTGTGTAAATACTTAATTTCAGCTAACATGACACATTACATAACAAAGTAATGTTCATCTTCTAAAGTGTTACGAAATATGCATTTACGTTCATTTACTGGACCAGACAGGTATACTAACAGACTTGTTCCATCTTCCTGCTTCAATACAAAGTCTATGAGAAGATAAACGGAACCGTGATAAACTAATTCAAACTTTAGGTATATTCAGATTATCAACATATGGATGATACCTAAAATAAGCGATATTGTTATAAAATATTTCTCGACTAGATTTATTTAAACTACTACCTATCCAATTTTGCAAAGATTGGTCGCTTATTCTTTGTTTTATCAAAGATGGAAATAGTTGGGCAACACCAACCTTTTGATCATACAAAACATCGAAAAACCAAGCATATAAAGTAAATTTCTTAACAATGAACACCAATTTTTACTATAATTGGCATTATCTAATATATCTTGGTACAACATATAAAATAATGCTTTGATATACTTCTTGGAATTTGCTTGCAACATTTTGATCCGGAATTTGACAATTAAATAATGATTATGATTTAGCTGTGATTCTATATAATTCATTTTGATATATAAAATCAGTTTCAGTAGTCCTTTAACTCCTAATAGACATTTACAAAATTGCAAATGAATTCTCTCTAATGAATTACGGTATCTCACATAATTTAAAATAGGAAAAACTAAGTGAACTTAAATTAATGCTAATTTATGTCTTAACGTGGTATTGGTAAATCTGTGTAAGTATTTATTTAGTTTTAAATTGCCTTTGCAAGCATTCTCCATAGAGTGGGGGGAGTCTAAGTATGTAAAAGATTTAAATATGAAAGCACAATGTGTAAACAAAACCATGTTAGAATTTTATAAAGGAGAAAACATGTCATTCCATTAAAACTGACTTTGTATAGTATGATGGAAAGTTCCAAAAACAAATGTATAACGATAAAAGCGCAAGCGGTGCACATATTTCATGCTAGGGAACCGATATACTGTGGGAAACCATGTGCGCTTTTCTAGTGGATGGCGAGTCGTATGATTAGATAGAAGTAGAAGATAACTCCAAGTCTGGAATCTACACAACCCAAATCGAGAAGAGACGCAAGCGGACTGTGTCACGACACCCAAATCTGCTGTCATGAAGGCTAAACTAGTAAACAAGGTCAATAAGATACGCAAGCTGGCAGACAGTGCAACGACACTCCAATGCTAAACAAGGTCGAGAAGTGACGTAAGCTGGCGGAGAGTGCAACGACAACCCATCTGCTGCCAGGGAGGCTAAAACTGTCGAGAAGAGACACAAGCTGGCGGACAGTGCAACGACATCCAATCTACTGACAGGGGGGAGGGGAGGCTAAACAAGTTCGAGAAGAGACGCAAGCTGGCGGACAGTGCCACCACACCACATTCTTCTGTCATTAAGGCTATTTAAGGTCGAGAAGAGACGCAGGCCGGAGGACAGTGCAACGACACTCCATCTGCTGACAGGAAGTCTAAACAAGGTCGAGAAAAGACGCAAGCTGGTGGACAGTGCCACGACATCCCATCCGCTGTCAGGAAGGCTAAGCACGGTCGAAAAAGAGACGTAATCCGGCGGACAGTGCAACGACACCCCACACTGTTGTCATGAAGGCTAAAAAAGGTCGACAAGAGATGCAAGCTGCTAGACAATGGCATGACACCACATTTTGCTGTCATGAAAGCTAAACATTGTCGAGAAGAGACGTAAGCTGGTGGACAGTACAACGACATCCCCATCTGCCGTCATGCAGGCTAGACAAGCTGGCGGACAGTGTAACGACACCCTAATCTGCTGTCAGGAAGGCAAAACAAGTTCGAGAAAAGACGCAAGCTGGTTGACAGTGCAACGACACCCTATCTGCTGTCATGAAGGCTAAACAAGATCGAGAAGAGACGTAAGCTGGCGGACAGTGCAACGACACCCCATCTTCTGTCAGGGGGCTAAACAAGGTTGAGAAAAGACGCAAGCTGGGAAAACTTACAACGACACCCCAATCTGCTGTCAGGGAGGGGGCTTAAAAAGGTCGAGAAAAGACGCAAGCTGGTGGACAGTGCCATAACACCCCCATCTGCTGTCATAAAGGCTAAACAAGGTCGAGAAGAGACGCAAGCTGGCGGACAGTGCAACGACACCCCAATCTGCTGACAGGAAGGCTAAACAAGGTAGAATTATTTTTTTTCAAAACCTGCATCAAAGTGTTAATAATGAATTTCACAATTGTATCCATAAATGTTAATGGTTTAGGAAACATTAAAAACGTGAATCGGTATATAAATGGCTGAGAAAAAATCAAGCAGATATTGTACTTTTACAAGACACCCACTGTGCTAATGAAAACGTATCTAGGCTTTGAGGATCACAGTGGAACAGCTAAAGTATATAGCATAAGGGTTCAAGCACATCCAGCGGTGTTGCAGTATTTTTTAAACAATCGTGTCCATTCTCATCGGAAAACATACTCAAGATCCAGAAGGCCGTTTTTTTCTTTTTGTTTACAAAATAACGAAATAAAATGTAGAATCACAAATATATGCGATCAACATAAGCTCAATCAAAGAAAATACTCAGTTCCTATATCCGTGTTTTATTATAACCATATACAGAAAATAACGTTTTTGCAGCAGATTATAACTCTGTCTTTTCAAGGCAACAAATTGTCAAGTGGTATTGAATTGGTCAAATAGAAACATCACGAGAGCTCATCGATGTAATTGACACGTTAGACGTAGAAAATATATGGTGAAGGGGTTTCCCTAATTTAACAGAATACATTTTTCTTAGAAATGATTCTTTGTCAAAAACTGACTTCCTCCCAACATCAAAATATGCAATATGCGGGAATTTCTCATTTTGTATACTCTGACAATGAAGCAATATCAATTACAATATCAGATGAAAATATTGAGCGACTTGAAGGCATATGGAAATTATAAAACAGCATTTTAAGAAATGAAAACTATATCAAATAGTTACATGTATATCGAAACGTTTTGGCTATTTGGTCAGGTGGAAAAGACAAATTTTGATCAGTTGGACATGACTTAACACAGCATGAAACTTTAACCATCGAATATTGTCTATAGAAAATAAAGGAAAAAAAGAATATAAAACAGTATAAAAAGAAACTTTATGAATTAAAACAAAAAAATACTTTATAGAGTATATCTCTGAAATAAATCAATCAACCGGTCAAATAGCTTGATACCTTTGATGAATTTACTGAAGAGGCTAGACTAATACCATAGGCGAACTATTTTAGGAAAATGAAAAGTCCTCTGCTTATTGTTTAACCTAGAAAAACAAGCGAAAAAAATATTATCATGGCCGATCATCTTCGGAAAATTGTCAAATATCAATAAGTCTATACATGTATTATCTCTTGACCACAAATTTGCTCTTGATTATTTTGTTTCAAGGGTTCACGATTGTGTTGTGGTTACAATGAATAAAAAAACCCGCTAAATGGTACAGAATCAGTCACTATTCTAAAAAGGGGACAAGACGCACTTAGTTCTATGCTTTTTTTTTTTTTTTTTTTAGTTCTTTAATTACAGCGTTGAAACTGCTGAGTTAACTAAACTGTGTTAATAGTTTTTATGGAAGAATGCATGAAGTATCTCCTGTCACATTATGCAATGTATGAACTATTTTGTTCTGCCTTAATGTATGAACTTTTACCATACTGTAAAAATAATTACTCTCAGTGCCTGGCCAGCAAACGTATTGTTGGATCATTTATGAAATTACTAGCAGTTTTAAGGTTTTGTCGCCCATAGTTGAATACATTGTATTATTTAGCAAGCTTCCACCTCTTCTAAAATCCATGACTTTAGTTTTGACAAAGTTAAAGTCCCAGGATCACATTTACACGTACCTTTCATTTCATTAAAAAAGGTGTCTTATTGACAGAAATGACCTTTATTCGTACAAAATAAATTCCTAACTTTGCTTTTTAAACGGATAAGTGCATATAAGAAATATACATGTAGCACAAAAAATAAAAAAATACTTTCTCACAACACTTTGTCTTGAAGAAACAACTTGAATATGACAGGACGGCATATGTCAACATTGTTTGAGAGTGAATAGAACATGGTTCTATCATCATCCTATTAACATTGTTTTGTTACTATATCAGTAAATTCAAAGAGATCCTGGTACTTTCACAGTTTCCATCTTCTGCATTGTATATCTATAATAATTATATAACAAATCTAAGTTAAACTGTAATACTATTTGCAAAAATAACGTTATCATCGGCATATAATATATAGAACATTTTGAACATGTAGACATTTATCCCTTTTAACACCATTTTCAGCATACCTGTCTTCGATATTATTGGAGAAAAACATAGAAAAGAAAAGCGGAAATAACGATTCACCTCGTCTTGCGCTTACATTGCACTCAAAACCGTCACTCAGCTGATTCATATACTTCAACCTTGATTTGACATTGTCATAAATTGACTATAATATTAAGAATTTTCCTTTTATGCCCAACTAGATCAACCATAAATGTTCACGGGAAACAGAATCAAATGATTTGCTGAATTCAATAAAAGCGGAGTATAATTGTGTATTGTTATAACTCATATGACTAATTAAATGTTGCTAATTTAACATACTGATAGTGTCACAGATTCCCATATTAGAACTGAAACCGGCTTGTGACTCTTATAAACGTTATACAAATCAGCCCATTCACAAAGTCGATTATTCAAACCCTTGTAAAAAGTTTACCGAGTGTTCTAAGGAGTGTGTCAATAGTTATGTACACCATTTATGCTTCCTTTCTTGTACATGTATAATGGAACTACAAACCTTTTGAACATGATTCAGGAAACAAACCGAATTCAAAAATAATGTTAACCAATGTCACTAAATGGGGTGTAATAATATTTCTACCAAGTATAAAAAAATAATTTTAAAGTACATATCAGGGCCACCAGACTTATTTGTATCTAACTGTTTAATAGACTTTGATAACCAATCATTATACCTCTTCAAACATGACCACCAATTCGCTATTTTCATAACGTTCAATAAAATAAAATACATCTTCGTCTGGGGCAAAGAGACACTCTTCAGGATGATAAGCAGCTCTAAAAAAATGTTTCAAAGGATTCAAGAGAAATATTTGCTTCTTAAATTCCACAAGAGCTTTTTAATCATTTTCCAAAACAATATCGCATTCTTCTTTCTAGCTACCAATAGTTTTTGAGTTTCAAATCAATTGTAACCCAGTCTTGTCTTAGGTATACAACTTTTATATATTAACTGTATTTTATATAACTAGGTATACAATATTAGATATACAATATATACCTATAGCTTGTTTACCATATATATTATGTTCTGTTATGTTCTGTTTCGTCATGTATAACCATATTCGAGGTCACATAAAATAATCTGCGCTTATCTGCGTATTTAGCAGTATACCACTTATTTATAGAATAATTATAATCATTGGAAAAAGTTAGTTTATACCAAGTTTATACCAAATTATTTTAGGTCGATTGTGAAACAAGTTATACAACTGATAAATCACTCTCGACACCTCATTCCTGATGGTATCCATCGCCGTGAGGGTATGAGAGAAGAGAAGCCAGTTTCCCTTTTAATGCTGAGCGCCAAGCAAGGGAGCTACTGGTACCATTTTTTACGTCTTTGGTATGACGCGGCCAGGGAGCGAACCCACGACCTCCCGCACTCGGAGCGGGCGCTCTACCACTAGGCTATCGAGGCGGTACTTTGAAAAAGTTGTTTTAGGATAGTCACTACTTGAATTACATTTAAAAAGAGGATAGACTACTTAGTCAATTACACTTGATAGTTCTCCTATACAGTACAGTCGTCTATATCAGTTCTTCATATAGCACTGTTAACATTTTCAATAAAAGCATTTAATTTATTCCTAGCATCATCTGCTGAAAATCGCTCTTAATAAGTTTGTTATTTAGCTTTATCCCATACATATTTATTTGTGGCAGTACCATAATTCTTTTTGTTTTGTGCATTGAATGAATAAAAAGGTTTGAAAATAAATATAAAACCCACTCAACAATGGTCTGATATATATGTTAGGTTTGTGAACCAACTCAAACAGAAAGAGAAACAACTCATTTTCCAGACCTAAGACATTGCCTTTTGTTTGACACAAATAATATCATCCCTGCTATGAAATTCTTAAAGGTCCACTACTAAGCGAAAATGAAGTGACAGTTATTTCAATGGCATGTACATTACCTTATGCAAGACACTAAATAATGAAGATTGGCAGGTTAAAATTTACAGAAAGTGTTCGGAACACGAAGAAAATTATGTTGAAATTTCAGTGAATAGACAAAATGACCACCCAGGTCTTTTTAACTTTCTTCATAATGCATAGCAAAATGATTGTACATGTTCTGTGGTTTGTTCAGAATCTCTACATACCAACTTTCATTTTTTATTAAAAATAACTTATTTCTGTACTTTTTAAAGTATATTTGAATTTTCACTTTCGTTAGTATTGGACCTTTAACTATCGTTCGTTACAAACTTATTTCTCACATAAACAATTATACCGCCAGAGGTGCGTTTACTAGTCTTCCAATTTTCAGTCCTGTGCAAAACAAAGTATTCAAAACATTTTCTCGTCAAATTGAAAAATTCATCTGTCCATGTTCAGTTAAAAGAAAAATATCATGGGTATCCAAAACCTTTTCAATTCTGGTTTTAAAAGTTCATTGGTACGCTTTGTGCATAATCCTTGAACTTTGGGCACAGCTAAGCGAGAAATTCCATTTGCTGATCTACTGTCCAAGATCATGACCTGCCGGAATGGTTTGATCCGTTAATTTTTGTTGTTCTGATTGGATCACAACGTTCTTCTGTGATGACTGTCTATTTATAGACTTGGATAAACCCCGTTTGCCAGACAGCTGTTTATTTACTTAATTGGGGACAACACGAGTTTTACTCACTGAAGAGCTAGAGTTTCTCTTATACGGCCGAGCGGATTCCGACCTCTTCGAAGCCCGTTTAGTGGCACGGATGAACGCCCACGATCTGGGGAAGTTACAGTTTAGAAGTATTGTTGGATGATTTTGCTTGATTATTAAATTGTTGTAAAGTATTTGAAGTCTGATTTCGATGTGCGTTCTTATTGATGTTTGGTTCACATGCACCGACGGGATTTTTGTTCATTCGGGGAGTGTTGACACGTCTGGATGTTTACAATTTGAAAATAACACTATGTAGTACTAGGGACATCAAACATTGCCTGGCTTCCCATTGAGGATTATGACTACTAACCATTTGGACTGTAGGACTAACTTGTGTACATGTAAAGATCGGATTCGGACACATAGCGACGGGCGTGGGTGGCTACGAACCATTAAACACAGATGAAACATTGCGTGCAAGACCAGGCATTATATTTTGCTGTAATTGTACTGAACTGATCATAGGGCCTGTTTGAAAATCAAATTGCAGACGTGTGACAAATTGCATAAAAACATTCGGCACTTGATTGAAGTAACACCGACAGAAGTTTGCGATACTGGTAAGTCATTTTGCTTCTTCGGTACGGTACTAGTGTCAATATGTGTTTGTAAATGCTCTGAATCACCAACCTGCATGTCTGTATTTTATGAAGTATGATCGAAACTAACCGTGTCAAGCTGTCTAAGTCTACTAGTGTTTGGGTATTTTGACCACTCTGGCAGTTTACTTGTTTACTTTACAAGTCTTCCGTTCTTTATAAGTTTTGCTGGATAAAGTATTTGTAATTTGCAGTCAGGCGATTCATGTTTCAAGTGTTTATATAAAGGCCAAAGACGGCCACGGGCGTCTTGAATTTCTCGCAATCGACGTAATCCCTGAATGTCGTATCCCTGAGCATGGTCACTCTACTCATTTCAATGTCACAATAATTGCGAAAAAATACAATAATGGGTCGTCAATGAAATGTTTTTTCTGGGATCAATCTTCCCTTGCCTGTGCACACGAGCCGCCTACGTACGTTGTGGATTAGCAAAATGATTGACAAGAACATTTCTCACCAGGTGGAAGCAGTTCACCCCTGTTCTCAGAAATTCCTCAAAACAAAACAGTGGTCTTTCGGGACCGTGCTTCAATGTCTATAGATTTAAAAGCAAGAGTTTTCCTCAGATCCGATTATGTACATGTAGTTTGTAACATGTTGTCCCTGTCCTAGCTTTTCACCCATACTTGTGAGCGATTTTTTCAAATATCAACTGTTACAATTGATGTGCTGATTTTTCTATGTCTCTAAGTTTATCAAACATGTATGTACATGTAAGTTTGTTACATTTTATCAATGGACAAATTGGTGAAATATCAATTTAATCAAAATTTTGTTTGACAAGTGTCGGATGATTGTTCCCGCTGTTGGAAAATTTAGAATATGTTCTTTGTTGGTAATTCAAAGTTAATGTTTTCACCAGCAGACACTTTTACACTATATTAAACATCAAATGAAAGCCTCGGCAAACTTTAAAAAGTATCATACAGTGTATAACAACTTTTTTATATATTTTCACTCACGTCTATGCAAAGTTTTATAAAGTAATATTACACAAAAAGACATTTTCTTAGTGTTTATTAGCTTACAGATGTACGATTGTTCTGGTTTCATATGTAATGATTTTCAAGCTAATAATCTCGCCATAGTTAAGCTACACGACAGCTGTGTATCAATTAATAGGTTGTCATTTGGTAGATCCAGATTGGACCAAATTGCTTGAAAATATTGAACACACAGTGGTCTCCCTTAATGGAGTACTTAAAATGGCGATGCTTATATTTAGCGACGATTATATTTGGCGGCGTTTATAATTGGCGCATTTGATGTTGACCGCCAATATAGCCAAACTTAAACCACCGCCAGTTAATCAACGAATATTGTAAAACATTCACATTTCTAAAGCAATCGTATTCAACGTGGGTGCAATGTATATATTGTACTCAGGTATGCAGCTAGGACCATTATTGCCCTCTGCTACCATTTAAGATCTGTATAAATACGGGAAATGGTCACCATATTGTAAAACGGACACCTCCAGTGCCTTCAGCACTTTTGGTTCTTTAAAGCCGCAGCTAAGAGCTAAAGGTATATTTATTTAAACACGATAAAATGCAAGTGATAAAATAGACCACCAAAACGTGTCATCGCAAAGCACACATCGCACAAGTTGATAGAATTCTGAAAATCATAAATGTACAACAATATTGCTATTTCTTATTTTGACGACAAGTGAAAGTACGTTTTGTTTATAGTACAACGATTCTGACTTCCGATCAGTTTTTGCGGTACTGTTTTACCTCTCCTCTTATTTGTTGACGTAGACATTCCTAGACAATCCAACCAACTTGATTTTTTTAACTTATTATCTCATCCGCATATGATTCGAAAATAAATTTTATTTTACATGTACGTTTTATTTTTTTTACACAAATACATGTATTTGTCACTATTCTCTTTGGGGAAATTGCACAGCTCTTTAGACCGACAATAATTAATATAGTGTTTACTGCTGACTGATACTTTAGAATTGTTTCATTACAATAATTACCAGCATCAAACCTGGCATATACACACATACGGAGAGGTTTTACAAAAATAGAAATTAAACACTTACCGCAAGCCCCTTCAAAGGTTACAGTACACAGCAAAAGCAAAGCGGTTACCTGAAAAGGTAAAAAGTGGATTTCAGTTATGACACACAACAAAGAGTCAAGAAAGTTTTTTATCGTACAGTACAGCACAGGCGAAACCCCACGCATATGCGTCCATGCGGCATGTAAATAAGAGTCTGAAAGCATGGAGATGCGGCGGGAAATCAAACGCGTGACGCGACATCGCAAATTGTATGCGGCATTCAATTGCCGCATCTGAAAGACAAAATAGCAATCAAGCGCATTCAAGCGCGACAACGAGTCCCGCCGAGTGATGCCGCGTGTCGCGACGTTATGCGGCATGTCATTTTCTATACAGGTAAAAGCGATGAAATGAAAAATATGTACTATATTGTATTGCACACATGTATAAAACTGTGTTTTTCAATAATGATGTACAATGTATTCCATATTGTAACCAATAAAATTTCAGTCTTAAATGTTTTTAGTAATTACATGTTTACGATGAAATAAAAAAATATGTACTATATTGTATTGTACACATGTATAAAACTGTGTTTTTCAATAATGATGTACAATGTATTCCACATTGTAACCAATAAAATTTCAGTCTTAAATGTTTTTAGTAATTACATGTTTATACCAGTAAGTTTTAGTAACCATAAAAACATGTATGTAGAAACGTGTTTTAGAACTGTGAGATGAAAAAGAAATACCTCAACCCATACGATTATTTTGAATGAATTATCTTAATGCAGCGATCGACAAATACTACATTGAATGACAGGGTTCGACCAAGAAGACAAATGGTAAGAATAATATTAAAGCATCGTGATCTCTTTAAATGTTGATAATTGAAAAAAGGATGCTTAAAAGAATCACGACAGAACTAAGTATTTACTGTTAATTAACGCTGAAATACATGAGAATGGGATTTCCTTATCCACTACTTAATGGACATGGTAGATTTATTTTCACGCAAGTAAGCAGAAATAAGTGTAAATACAGAATGGGGATGAACAAATTATTAATCAGCTTTTTCTTGAATTCTACTTCAAAACTGCTATAAATGGATAGAAAATGATCTAACTAAGAAAAAGAATACCCACAACCCTATGTTTAATTTTTTAAATAGTTTTACAGTTATTTTTTCGTATGTATGTGATGTGCTTGCTGCTTTTAATTTACGTAAAATAGCCCGGCAGCGCAGCAGTTAAGTATAAGGTTATCTATCACCGGCATTGGGTGGAAATTTGTATCTCGTAGAATAAAACGTAGTACCGGTGTACAGTAAATTCTGCTTATAACGAACTCTCCGGGATCTCTCAAATGTGTTCCTTATATCCTTGAGTTCCTTATATCCATATATCGACGTTCCTTATATATATCGAACTAAAATACATGTCGAACAAGTATTTTTATAGTCAAATCCCAACCATCAACTTACGGTTGCTTTTGATTTTTCTACCACCTTTTGAACAGTTATATATATATAACTGTTATCCTTTTCTATACCCGTATGTAAAATAATTGCAAAGATTAATTAAGCATAAAAAAGACGGTTTATGTTTTCATTGGCAATACTGAAACAAAATAATTTTGTATTTGATACAATTGAATGAAGCCGATTTTCGCTCAATAGCCAAAACTTGAATATTTAACATGTTTTTTTTTCTCTCCCAAAATGGGATTTCACCCAGTCTGTATGCTTTTAAAGAAACGCTCATAATTGTTTCCGAAAAATATTATCACTTGAACATCGTACTTAGCAATTGTGTTGGTATTCTCTTTTAACTAGTTTATCAAAAGGTTATACATGTGAAATGTAGAAGACTATATCCGAAGTTTCCTTATAAACTGAGTACGATATAACCGCATCTTTTTACATTTAACAAAAAAAGAGGAAAAATCGGGCCCAAAAGAACTGTTCGTTATAGCCGAAGTTACGTTATATCCGGAGTCGCTATATACGGATTTTACTGTAATAAGGTAAACTGTCCGTCTGTTAGAACGACCAAAATACGGCTGGAACGGATGTACTTTCCTTCTTGAATTGTAATTCAGTTCAAATCAAATTTAACTGTTTTGAAACCAAACCTTAGACGAGGTGTTAATGTTACATGTGTGTTTCACAGTTGTTGATGTTACGTCACTAAATTCTACTTTCAACAGTGCGATCTTTTAAAAAAAACATTTTTATTATTTTCATGAAACATCAAACACCTATATGTACAAAAGCCGGTTGTGATCCCGGTTCATAGCTCTTAGGTAGTTGGTAAAATGTTGGTGTCTAACTCCGAGTGTAGGAATCGATATGCATGTACGTACAGAAACCGGTTGTGCCCCCGGTTCGAGCTCTCACAATGTAGGTGGTTGATAAGTGGACGTACAGTATTTAGGCTGTTACTTGTATTTTTGTGAAGTTTAGTTCTTACATTTATCTACTGATTGTGTGGATGCAGTTAGCGCTGAGAGATTGTTGTTTTGATAAAGTAACAATTTTCATGCTAGCAGCAATTGTTCTGCATGAATTTTCAATCAGTGCAGATCATGACCAGTTCTGAACCGTACGAAATTCACAAAATTGAAAGCTGGAAATGTCTACTTTAGAAACTTAATGTAGTACCGTACATTTAAAAGAGCTGATGCCGATTTGTTGTACATTCAGAAGGCAAATAATTGTCAGTTTTTATAATTGTAACAAACATATTGTTTTTGTCGCAAAGTATGACGAAAAAAAGGAACATACGTATACATTGTAATAATTCAAATGCAGTAAATCGACAGTTTGCGGTTATCATCTGTTTCAGTATTTATTTAAGATTATTGTGTCTTTGTAGCTCAAATCAGAGTCCAAGAACGAATACCTTATTTAGTTTACCTCGATCAGTTTCTACAATAAACTTATTAATAAAAGAGTTTTAAATACTTGACACTAAAATAATCCTGTCTTAACTACTTCGACAGTAAATTGCCAATGATATCTGTTTAAGCCGATTATCTTACTTTATGGTTCATTAAAATAAAAAAAAAAACATGCTGACAGTACTGTAGACAATGGCAATCATCACCCTTTGTTAATATTAGCAATAAGTGTCTACTCAATTAAGATGTGACACTAATTATCCCCAACTTCAAGGCAAGCGTCGGAATCAATTTTGTTTAAATACATACATCAAAACGACGACAAATTATTGATAAGCAATAATATTATAATTCTTGCGACAAACAACGATATCTGTAATAAAAAGTTTAGAATAAAAGAACAAAGTCATGAAAATGTTACAACTTTTAATTATATACAATACTTATTTTTTAAACATACTCGAAAGATAGTAAACTGCAGTAACTCATGCAAAAAATTCTATAAAATTATATCTTATAAAACCTTTTATAGAATTACATGTACATTTTGTACACTGTGCAAAAGGCATTAATTTTTAAAGGAAAAATTAATCCTTTACGCCGAGTCACGCGGCATGGTACTTGTCGCATATCGCAAGATGACACGCGGCATATAGATGCCGCATATACAATCATATGCCGCGTGATGCGACATGGTTTTATTGCTCCCGCGTTGTAAAACCTCCCGCGCTATAGCGCGGCAAAAACGGAATCCGCCTGTGCTGTACTGTATTTTTAAAAGTTGTTGTTATTGATCATATAACGCACGAATAACATTGTTCATTGTTGGATTATATTTAGAAAATATACTATATTTTTGAGTGATATATTGGTTTGTATATCACTGAATGGAGTTTAGATGCGCAGAATCTAATCAAGAAGGCCGAAATCCTTAAGCACAAACAATGACACGGTAGTTGGCTGATCTTTAATTCAGTTTATTAACGAATGTTATATGCATGGAGCGAAAAGCAAAACAATATAATGTTTCCTATAGCAACTCCCTCAGAGTATTGATACATTTAATATATGAAGAGAATATTTAATTCAATCATTTTTTCAACAGTTTGTATGTGCATTGAAAAAGAAACTTACGGACAATAGCAGTAACTCTTTATATCTGACAAGATAAAAGCTACATGTATCATAGAATAGACAGAATTACAGAAAATACATAAAATAACGTCACTGAATTACATAAAATAACAATACTGAATTACTGAAAATGACAACATTGAATTACGAAAATAACAAAATTGAATTACAGATAATAACACTTATACTGAATTACAGGAAAATCCACGATGAAATAACAGAAAAGAACAACATTGAATTACAGAAAACAACAATTGAATTACAGAAAACAACAACATTGAAATGCAGGAAACAACAGCATAAACAGGGAATCGGAAGTAGTTTACATAATTTAAAATAAACGCAAGGAGAATGCACTTTGATCCAAACACGGGACAAATACGACACAAAATCCAAGCACGACCACTACCGACCAATATTTTCCTACAATAATGTTTTTGCTCGTCTCTATACAAGACTCAAAGCAGATGTGTCGATTTCAGTAATTACATACGAATTATTAACGGACGTGTTAACAATTCGAACGAATGACAAATAAGCATCTACTTAGTACATAAATTTACGGTCTTGACTACAACAGTACAATCAACAAGTATTGTCTTTCTCTGCAATTTTGATCGAACTTGGAAACCATTCGATAAATTTATGTGAATAACGTTCTCTGATGGAATTGTAAAAAAAACAGTATGCTTGTATGCACATCGTCATGAATGTTTGATGACCGACAAGGCAATATAGTTAGGGATGAAAAGAAGTCTGGAAGTTTCACCAGTTGACATACACAAACTATTCAAATAAAGCTATGCGTGAACAATTTTAATTTGATATGTTGACAGGCGAAATAGTATTTGTTTTGGTTTATGCATTTTAGGTATCGTTGATGGTCATGTGAATATACAAGTTGTTTCATTTCATGAATTCATAATAACTGACGTAGGCTGCTGTAGCAATATAAAAATCATACCATTAAATGTTCAATTTATGGGCTGACTAGCCTTGAAATTTCGTTCGATTTATACAAAACATTCAAGATACATACAAAAGCAGTTAACATGCAACGGCAAGGCGGGGAGCTTTAACGAAGTCAGAATGACTTTTGCTAGCGTTGCGCGCAGTATATCACTTCATTTTTACGGAATCAAAATAGTGATTAATTTCTTTGTGTGAATCATTTCTGATAATGTTCAATTCACTGTTTCATGCCTATACCAAGTTTGATCACACAAATCCAACTCTCCTGCACAGCCGCTTTTCACGAATAATATTATTGACTGCTTAAACTTACGACTCTAAGGGATATACCTACTGCATATAATATAATGAACCGTGTGTTCCCCAACAGCCGATTCCACTCAAATATTTGTAAAGCGACATGGTCTATTCTGTAGACTTTTTCTATCAAAGTGCCAGGATGAGCTATTAAAATCGCTCACCGTTCGGCGTCCGTCGAACGTTACGATACGTCGTACGTCCGTTTACTTTTCCCTTAAAATAACATCTGCTCTGAAACTACTAAATTATTTTGCCCACAGTAATCTAAAATTCTTTAGAACATAACACCAATGTTACTTATTCTTAATACATGTAGTTTTATTTTTGTAATATATGTTCGACTTAAGAGTATGGTATTGTGTTTGTTTAAATGTCATCTGCTTGCAAAAAACAACCATCACCTAGTAGTAAAATCAAAATAACGACGTTGACGTTACGCTTTGACGAAAAAGACTATTGTAAAAAACTGCGTTTCATATTTTTGACAAATCTACTTCGATAACTTATCGATTTTTATACTGTTCAAATAACCTATTACATGGAAGCAAAGTAAAAAAATCAGACAGGGTCCCGGACAAAATTCTGGGAAAAAATGGTGAATTATGTCCATAAGAAGCTGCATAATAAAGCGTTATTTTCGTCAAAATCGGCACATTTTACAGCGTATTGCCAACGAATACACTTATTATTTTATGAACAAGCAGTAAATGTTTAGACTGAATTGTAATATAAGAAATACAACTTCATTCTTCTAAATCCGTTCAAAAATACCAGAGATACGAACGTTTATATTCAAGCACCCGTGAGAAACGGGTAGGGCGGTAAATGACGTCGTGACGTCAACGTCTCGTGTGAGTCTTTCTTTCAAATAGCACCACGTTAAAGCTTATATATCATAGATAACATATGCCAAATATGACAAAGGCGTGGAGTTACCTTAATGTATCGGGGGTGTTACAAGTACTTCCTGTTTAATGACCATTTGGAATACTTTGGATTTTATAGTTGTACCATTTTGTACTGTGGCGTAGTGCATAGAGCGTCTGCTGTGCGATCAAGAGGTCCTGGGTTCAATCCTCAAAGGAGTCAATTTTTCAGTCATTGTTCTTTAGTAATATGTCATTTTACACGATATAAGAATTGTATCTTAATATTCCTTAATTCTATCAAGCTATACAATTACTTGAAAATAATAAAAAAAAAATGACCTTGATCATTTTCAAAAGTTCAATATCCAAAAAAAAGTAGACGATAAAAAAATCATTTTTTTCTTATGTTGCAGTTCATATACTACTTATAAGTTCCATATTCAGTAATGATGCCCCTACTCCGAATCTGTTGCTACACTCTTGTATATTTACATGATTGCAAATATCTCGGAACAAAATGAGGTAAATTGTATACCCTAGTTTTTGGCATTATTGCATGTTTTTAGTTAGACATGTTAAGTGTAAACTTATAGAATTATAATGCATATAATGTTTGTAATACTTTTTGGAACCTAGAGTAAAAACAATGAAAATAAATAGATGCTACAAACACACCTATTTTAATTGTAAGGGTACTTCTAAATAGGTCTAGTATTTCTTAAGTGAGGATTGGGCGATGAAAAACGAATTTTTTTTCATTAAACGTTGAAATGTCATCAATTTTTGCAAACTTGTTGGGTAACAAATGTAAATTATAAACATTTAAGTTTAATATGTTTTGAAATAGTTTCCATTAGACCCCCAATACATGTACCTTTAGACACACATAATAATCAAACAATGTATCAAGCAATTTTATTCGGAAGGCGAAAATGCGCATGTCAGCTAAACAATGAATTCTGCACGACAAAATAAATTGTATTCAAAGAACATATTCATTATTTCTAGGGCAACATAGATCTTGACAATCAATCACAATACTTGCAAACCTAAATTTCTTATAATGATGTAACCATTTAAATGACTATCATAATTTTAAGACAGAAATTCACTACTGAAACTGTACTAAATTGTATTAAAAATAGTATTACCAAATCTATGACTAAAATGATATGAATTACGCATCTGTTTTAACAATTGTATTCTATATAAAAGTTTTAAACTTGTCTCTTCTTTTTTTTCCTTTTTTTTTTTGGGGGGGGGGGAAAATACACATATTTTGTAAGGTTTATTGTCCCTTTCATGTGGAAATGTCTTTCTGACATGTTTTTAAAACATACATTGTGTTTAAGCATTTCATTTGATATTAAACAAGGCTGTATGGCGCATAACCTTAAGATTACTAGACAACGTAATCGTATTGTACAAAGGCGAGTAATAAAAATTAAAAACAAACTATTTACATGTACAAATAACTTGATAATAATAACATATGATGCAAAAAGTTATGCTACATTTGTATATAAATATGTATCCTTTCAAGACTCTTCTGATAGAATTGTCAGAACTTTTTCCTATTTTCCAAATTTATTTCCGTATAAAATGTAATTTACTAACAAGCAGTTTCGTTATATATTGATGAGAAATATTTTCAAAAAGTACTTACCGAAAAAAACATCATTTTTCAACAACTCTGAGTGTATATCCCTTTGCTCTGAATACCAGGTAATGGCCGTTGCTTCCACCAAGGCCGACAGAAATCAACTGTTTCACATTCAAACAGAACTAAATTAATTATGCATCATGCATTTCATAATTCTTAAGTTGGTGAAATTTGATTGGAATTTTGAATACACTTCCGTTAGGTGTCATTATTCAACACTTCAGCGTTAAGCGGGATCGTTAAATATTTGCTAAAGAAGGTGTCAAATAGATGCATATCATTAATATTATCAATTCCATCAATTGTCTGCATTTGAATATCATTGTGACGATTTAGTTAAATGATGATAGCTGAAACTGCGCAGTTTTTGTTTCAATTTCCGAAATACCGAAAACATAAAATAGCACTGCATTGTTACATGATCCAAAGGCAGTAAATATTTAACTATTATTATATTATCTTTCTGTTGCATAAAGTTTGTTTTAGTGTTTGAAAATGATGCACGCTATTCGAGGAGCATTGAATGCAAACACTGTTATGTTGTGAAAAACAACTGTTAGCCATTGCCCAACAACGCGTCATTAAATTACCAGACAATTAAAAGGTATATCTAATTAAGCTTGAATGGCATTTCTACAATGATAATGATCTTATGAATATAATGTATAATGATTGGAAAAATATGTTGTTATATTGATCAATTTATCTACGTCAGTGGAAATTCGTCACCTTGTAGTTAGCAGTCGCTCACGTAATTATTTTTATGTTTGAACAATTCAGTGACTTTTGTGAGTACATGTTATGTACGTTGGTTTTAAATAATATGAAATAATTGATTCGTTAATAAATTCGAAAAGGGTATAGGGATTGATCAGATCCGTATTTCCAAGGTTCAAAGGGATTGATAAAGAGAGACAGAGAGACAACTGGTATACTTGGAAACGTACATGTATGTAGTAGATACAGATGTGCCATGTGCAGTTTTGTTTAACTAGTACTGTGACAGCTCTTCTTTGACACCAAAGATGACGGCTTGGTCAGGGCAAGAGAAACATTCCTACTGGTATTTTATGCACACTATTAATCAGATAACTGATGTATTTAAAGACTTTCATTTAGCGTTTTAGTACAATGCATATTATATTTGTATCAAAACTTTGAATATTTCGCCTAATAATCTTGGGGGGAGTGTCTTACAAAATGATTCGACAGTGTCATTGGTCAAGTTAAAATGTTTCAAATATCTCACTGTATTGGTGTTAACATCAATTTTTAGTTGTCCGTAAGGACAGGACATCTAATTCAGGAGTTTTGAGCACGTTTCCTTACGTGTGAAACTAATCATACTTTTAAAATCTTCCGAAACAAGGAAGTTAAAGATGTATGTAGAATACTACAGTAACAATGAGTACTGAAGTGCATGATGCATTGTACTTCACACAATGATAGAGGTCATTGAGAGGATCGACAGTGACAAATAATTCAATAATTAAAGTGGGAGTTGGAATTATCCCCCTTTGCTTTGAAAAGTTTGTCCAGAGCATAACTCGAAAAGTCTCAACGTCACACTTGACCAAAACCAAAAAAACAACAAAAAAACAAATTAAAATAATATCAAACAGGGAATGCCACGTACCAAAAACGCAGCCTCCCCAAAACGAGCCCCACAGCACCCAGAAGTGCACACCACAAGTCTGTTTTGCTGTTTATTCGGGTTACTAGACGAGGATGACTAAAATGAACATGCTACAAACTATACACAAATAACGCTGTAACTAATACATGTACATAAGTATACAAGTTAATGGTTACATCAAAAGAAATTGATAAACATACCCTTTTCTTTTCAAAATAAAGAACCGCCGTTCGAAGCGCGTCACGGTCAAGAATGCCGAATGTTAACAGTTTCAGACGATATATTCTATAAAAAAGACCAAATAATACGTCTACGGCATAAATGACTGTATATTTGTCAATGGAATACTGGCCGTCCACAGACAACCCCTCCACCTGTTTTTATTTATGTTTCTTTTATTTTACAGGCGGGAGGAAACGTGTATCCGTAACATGCACGAAACGCACCTGTGATCGGTACGTCTCTCAGACCATTCCTCGGAATATCGGACTTATACGGATTGTGTCCAAACGTGCTTCTTACATCTTAACAATATGTCATTAGAAAAACAACTGTATATGAAGTGAATATAATCTAAAGATTCGCTATAATTGAATTTGAATGTTACAAATGTACGAAGTTACCCTAAGAAAAGCCTAGGTAAACTGACCAAAACTTGAATAACCTGTTTTTTGGTCACGTTGTTTTGAGACAACAATTCTCCGCTATGCCGGTATGCCGTAACGCGGAGAATTACATGTATTAGTGGGATTAATATGATACATCACACTATGGTACGGGACATTGAGAGTGAGGGTGTGCAGTATCAAGAACAGTAACTTTAGCTTACTCAATTTCAAATGTTCTCCCTTTATGTAAAACCTTCTTTAGACCATAATAACATGAATAGTATTGAAGGGACTGAGTTGATACTTCAGACAGTGATATACGACATTGAAAGAAAGTTCAATGACCAAGAACAAGAACTCTAGCTGACCTTTTAATATATTCATAGCACTATCTGGACCTTTGATTGAATAAGGTTTCTTAAGTGTCTAGAGTTACAATTTTCATGTTCAAGTTCATTTCGAAGAAAACAGCTTGTGTGCTGTTCATCAGAAAACACAGGCTTCTGGGAGCATCCATCGGGGTTACCGACAATCTTGTTTGAATGGATCTTTATTACACAGATTCCTGCTAAGACTGGTCGGTTTTGATACCGATCAGGACTGGCTGTTATATTTATTGTATACATGTACTTTTTTCTTTTTTTTTTTGTACGGAGGATAGCTCAGTAAGAATGAAATTATTCAAACTGCATACAAAGACAGAAGGCATATAAAGAAAGTGTACTGGGCAACAACTATTACTCTGCCTTGCCTAGTTTAGTCTCCCTCAATTATTTTCTTCCACAGTATAGCTACAAAAGTTCTGAAGGGAATTTATTCAAACAGCCTATAAAGCTAGACGACATTGAAGGAACTTGTGATATCAAAGAACCATTATAACTGTTCTTTGCCAGCGGTTTTTTATCACACCTCAATACATAAATTACCTTCCCCTGCATAGAGCTATTTTCGAAAGTATTTTATTCAAACTTCAAACTGTAGTGCTACCTTGCCTATTTTATGCAATTCAGAGGAAGGCGAAGTTAACTGGTAGGGGACTATGTCTTTCGTTACTGCATTAACTTGTTTTATACGCTAGCATTCGCATTTCTCGCATAACATCCAGACTTTGGTGCAATGCAATTGTTGTACTCGTGTGCGCTGTATGGTCCCGTCATTGCCCTCTTGTTGCCATTTCAGATCTGCATACATACAGGAAACGTTCCATTATATTGTATAGCGGACAATTCCATTGCTTTCAGCATATTGATTATAGTGTGTTAATTGGTTATTGCATTCAATATGACATTACTAATGCATCAACCTACAGTTGTTCCTTCGAACATAATAAACAAAAATCGCTTAGAACTGTTTTACTCCTTGTGTACACGGGGTATTTCACAGGTTGCATGTATCTTGCAATATAGAAAATATAAAATTAAAGACTATATAAAATGTTGTGCAAGCTTGATATTGATTCAAAGAATATGTTTCACGAATTGTTATGTTTATATTCACCTAACTGAATTCCATTTGCACAATGCTTATGTGTCAGAGAGGACAGCCGACTACATTCTTGGTAGACCTTTATCATCTGCCAGCAAATCAAACACAGGTGCAGCAAAGAATGCAGTAGTAGAGAACAGCCAGTTGTCGATGAAAAATATTGGTAGTAATATTGGGATATCAGACCCTGTGCATTGTCAAGCAAATTAAGCGGCATGTAGGTACCATAGTTACTGACTAATGAGCTGAATACCAGCGCTTAAAACATGACCGGGAATTTTAAATATAATGCCCAAACTGTGACAGTCGATATATCATTCGACATGACACCTGGACTGATAGTTAACAATGGAAACGAAAAAGCAAATGCACTTTTTATTGTCAAACAGAATATTTAGTACAAAGAAAAGCATATTTCTATAAGTCTACTGTATCGGTTTTTCAAGAGCTACATGTATGTCCATTGCACTAGATGCATCTGTAAGAACTCTGTCACCGTTTTTTCCATGAAGTTTACATGAACAAATGATGATCAAGTATACACTTATGACAACACTTTGGCTTACAGCTGGTATGCTATTATTAAAATTTGGTGTGTTAAGATATATACACAATCCATTCTATCAGCATATGCGACATCCGATTTAGTAACTGTCTTTGAAAACAAAAATGTTCAAATTCTTCAAGCAGTGCTATATACAATGTACCAGTGACGGAATTCGTTATAAATTTGAATTTTACTTACATGAATCACCTCTTACTATTCATTTTGCTTCCAAATAATAAGTGAAACCTTAAAATCTTATATCACTGTCCATAGTTATTGAAATTAATGAAACATAATTTAAGGTATACACATTTAGAAGAAATGGAGACATACATATATTTCATCACAGAGGTTTCTATAAATTAGAAGTTCCTTGAAGAAGGACACACATACCAATAAAGTGTTAAAAATATATAAAACGTGAGTAGAAAGTTTCAAGAAGATATTTGAATCCGTTCGTATTTACTAGTAATGCTGAGACTTTTCGGATCATTTGGTGATTATTTATCAATCTTTTGGAGATACAATACATTTAACGAGACTCGGGGATCTGTTATGGTTGTTTCAAAATGACGTTTACTCCTAAACTACAATTCGAGATATTACAGTTCTGAACGGTACGAGCCTTTTAAAAACACAAATAAACCCAATAATAGTCGATATAATGATTCCAATCAGTGATATAAATGTAACTCTAGGACCATTTGCGTCGTAGACTTGGCTTACAAACACGGGACCAAGTGTCCGTGCGAGGCTGCCAGTAGCTGTTAACCAGCCCATCCAGATACCCTGAAATGCGAATATAAAGCTTAACGTTTTTGTCGATATAGTCAATAACGCACTAAATATGTACAACATTCAAGTTGCTTTGCAGTTTGTGCGTTTTGTTAATGCAGAACTGTCATTGAATTGAGAAACAGTTATTACCTTTTTACAATAACAGTTTTTTTCACTGATATCTGTAATATGTCCTCATTAAATCTTGTAATTTGTGATCACTAGAGGTTAAGGGAAACACAATTTTTAAGTGTTTTTATTTCACTGTTTTGTCTCTCAGATCATACAATATACGAGTATAACCGTCGTGAAAGAGACTACGCATTGCATCGTAGTGCGCTGTTAAGGTCAAACCCCGCTTAGAAAAATATGAATAGCATGTTGCTTAATAAGACGCATGATCACGTTCGAAGTAGGTCGGTACATTTGTCCCCCTAAAATTTATTATCATTTCAACATGAATATCTTTTATCACATGCCAATTAATATATTCCTGATAAAACAAATGTTTCCTATTTTAACGTATCGCGTGATCTATATCATGTGCTCACGTGTGACCTTTGGTTACGGTGCTGATATGTTTTAAACTTTTTACACATATGATTTAAACTGTTTACAAATAAAATTTGCTCGCAAACTAATTTGCAAACAAAGTCCAAATAAAATGATTACAATGATATACAACTGTGTTGTAAGACATAACTGTGATATTTCTAATTAAGAGTATCATTGTCGCCGTACTTAAGTGCGGCGGACTGTCTGGAATGGGATTTTCTTTTGTACGTGGAGGGGCACATGACTTAATTTTTTTTCCTGGATAATTCGATACAAGATAAGTTTACCCACTGGCAATAAAGTTTTACAGAAAAAGTTTTTCGTAATATTTCTTTATTTTTTATCTTATTTCTTAAAAAAATCTTTTAATTTATTTCCTCATGTGGTGCACGATTTCTAATGGTCAAGGTCTATTTTGACTGACAACATATTTGAAACCAGTCTACGGAAGAGAATCATACTTTATTTTTAGAAAGATGAAGTTCTCACGTGATGTAAACAATAAAGCTATCCACTCCGTATATACAAAATTAGCTGAAAACTAAGCTGTTGTAACGCAATGTCACACGACTCGGCAGTTTCAAACGGGGCTATTTCCTGTCTATTTTTATCGATTTTTATTGAGTAAATGTTACAGACTACTTATCACTATATGAAACTCCTATGTAAAATTCCCTATACATTTTAAAATATAAAAAAAAAATCCCGATATATGGTCAGGTTTAACAACTGATTAAATGTTTGTGGTTAAATAAAATGTATAAAATTGCATATATTAAGAAAGCTAAGATCGTAAGCTTTCCAATCATGCATATATTGTGACAATATCACAAGAAACCATGTCAGACAGACAGTTTACAAATAGCTTATTGCAGCAGCAGCCCGCTTTATTTAATACGTGGTGAGAAAAAGATGCGTGGAGACTCAAACACTAAATCGAATATATGCGTCTCTCTTCATTGAAAAATTGAGGTAATTCTGAGATGAAAACTGTGGACACAGTCAATTTTTTTATTTTTTTTTTTTTGAAAAGCAAGAGCTGTCATTCGTTTCATAGAGGGCGCAATCTAAGCCGATAAAAATAGAGAAAAGCGCTTTTCACGTTTCGGGCGCAACCGAGAAAATTGGAGAGCACAGAAAAGAAGAGCTCGATCGATGGAATGACGTCAGAATAATCTGGCGTCATGTCCTGTGTTTCTTCTGATTCTTTTTGAGCTACAAAATATAAGATATAAAATATGAAAGAAAACCTAGCATTCTTGGTAAATATGACCAAAGTTGTTCAATTAAACATTAACTTTTCCAAAACGACAGAACAGTTGCCCGAAGGATTTGACTAGGAACTGTTCTTAAACATAATACACTTATTGATGTGTGAATATACTTACTTCATCATAAATAATGTCTACTTTAAATTTGTGACACGGAAATATTCCACAATAATACGTCGACCTACGTTTTACCTCTAAGTGCACCAAACTATATGATATTCATCCTGTTAGATGTCAATTAAATTAAATTTTATATTTAAAAAGACAGTTTCTCTTTGGTAAAAGATAATGCCCACATTTAATTTGCAAAATATGATTACGTGGATGTTGCTAATTTGTCGGCATCTACTAGAAATGAAATGCTACATTTAACTCCATCAAACACCCATTATGGATTTTATAATTCATCAATGAAATGCTAGCTTGCACGCTGCCATAAAACCTGTTGAAATGTGTCGCTGCGTTAATGTAATGGCAATACCTCCAACTCTTATTTCTATTTGTTCCCTTTTTTAGTCTTCGGCCAATCCAAGCCCTGGTTTTCTGTCATCTGTGAGTGTGTTAACGATGTGTTTTATTTAATTTCATCTGAAAAGTAATTAAGCAGATTGTTTTGCAATTAACTTTTGTCTTCTGTTTAACGATATTTATGTCATTATAGGATGTAAGGCATTTTCGCTGAAAACCTCATTATGAAATATTTTTCAGCTGGGTTCAGTTCAGTCCACTGTGTTTCGAGAATAAAGCACCGCGAGACGCATTTGTTGTTATCGTCAGGTGTTGCTATGTACTATTAAAGGACGTCTTCAAAGATGATTTACATTAAGTGACGTTAATAATCACTTTTATTCATAGACAGAAATGCAAGATGTTGAGGACATTGAGATATTTCAATGGTACTGTACCACCAAAGTTGAACATGTTTTTGTGGTCTTCAAGTGTTTTTATTATATATGCGTCACTTTTCAGATGCGTATAACTGGTCACGACAGCTGTAGGCTTTAACTATTAATTGCCTATATCTTTTTTTAGATTATATCTGTTTGATACCAAGACATTTTATGATTAAATTTCTCACGACATTTATTTTCACAAACTTTAAGTGAAATGGCTAGTTGTATGATACAGATAATTTATCAATGATTCTAATCGATGCTAGTACAAAAAATACGTGATTATCTAAAGTAGTCATTAATCACAACCAACACAACTGCCACACAGCAAACGGGACCAACCTTTACAAAACAATTGAACTATCACACTAAGAAAAAACGATTGGAAAGATAAGGCGACAGTGCCCAAAATAATAATCGAAACTCTGAAAGTCTCAATTTAACAATCTATCGAACTCATTTGTTATAAATGGACATGTGACATAATATCGGGTTACAATATCATAGAAAATATAAATGAGATTGACATAGCAAAACACATGATTACGTTCATTTGTGTATATGACAATTCTTCTTAAGCTAGAGAAATGAGACTGATTTACCTAGGTACATGTAGGAGTTCCCTTTGTTTGATAAAGTAATACTGCATTGCTTCATGATTTGATATATAATTAGCAGTAATGACATATTTCATAGGATGATGTAAATTCGATCACAGTGATATTACCATTCACAATAACCATCACAAAAGATATTAGTCATTGCGCTATACTTAGATGGAAGTATCAAAACAAAGGTTACATTGACTGAAACATGAATTCATTATTTCACAAAATACATTAATCAGTGATTTATATTCAGTATTAAAGATCACTAGAACAGTTATATTGACTATAATACATGAACTCATTGTTTCCCAAAATACATTAATCAGTGATCTATATTCAGTATAAAAAGATCACTACAGAGGTTATATTGACTATCGTAGTCAAAACATTAACATTCCACTCTAAATCCATTTTGTAATGTTTTCAGGTTTCAATTATTTTCTGTCATACTTTTAAAGCAATCACTGTGTATTGCGCATCTAAATTGACAATAAAACAGTATTTTGAAGAGGATTGTAGCATTCAACATTATAAGAAAAATTACAATCATCGATGTTTCTTTCAAAAAAATATTTTTCGCATACATTAAACAATGTTTATCTTATAAAAACAAGATACATCCGGCAGATATCTTTATTTGCGTAGCATTAAACAGACACTAGTTTAGAACAACAATATTTGTGCCAATAATACACAAAAATATTCCATATTTAAAAGTGGATATAATCGGCCGCTCAAGACTAAACAGGGTCACTCCATGAATAGTCTTTAAGGAAATCCCATCGACCGAAAGGAGAACAGACAGCACACGCAACTGTTAATATAGCAAAGACTCCCAAGATGCAACTGCAAAACATCGGACTATGAACACCAAAGCGATTCCCATTCACAACTGGGTAACTCCAAGAAGTGAATGGAAACCACTATCCGCGTCAAGTAAGGCAAGGCAATGCAAGGCAGTGCAATAAGATTGAAAGCAAGGCAATGCAAAGCAAGGCAAGATACAGCAAGGCTAGCTAGGAATTGCCAAGTACTAGGGCAAAACCTACTGTGTCCAGTCACGCAAACACTGGAAGAGATCGTATGATACTTTCATAGATACATAGACAAAACACGGCAAAGTAGATTCCAGACCATGGATACCCATTCCTTAGCGGTTTCTCCAGCACAGAAACAGTAGCCACAGACGGGTTGAAATTTTGAAAGTTAAATTATAACAAGCATAGACTCATTACGTTGTACCGTTCACCTCCAGGTCGACAGAATTTTTTCGCCACAGTAAATTGACAAATTTATCCGCCAAAATTCTAGCGATCGACACAAACATTTCTTAAAATAGAATCTTTGATATAGTCTAAAAAGAACTCTAATCCGACTTCGTTCAGGTGCACACCATCTTGCCGAAAAAGCAGATTTGGTATCGATATCCGGCTAATAATATCGGATTTTCCGCCGGAACTAACCATTTGCCGGCCTATTCTATTTGTGCGACGGCGTTTTTGCTCAATAGTATCAATCCCATTCAATGCCCCACCCCAGACGAGCCTCGCTAGTATGTCTATCCATACCAAAAACGCCTGGGGAAATGCATCGCGTAAGTATGATAGTTCTGAGCGAATTAAAATTTTGATTTCAACGATGGACGAGGATGTTAGATCGTTTCCACCTAGACTTATACAAATCAGAGAAGGAGCGGGCGAAAACAGCACCTTGGTCTCAATCTGGCGACGCAAACTGCTCCAACGTAAGCCTCTCACACCAAGCCAATCTATGGTAATGCCTGGCAAACGCAGGTGAGGTTTTCCCGTCTGTAAGGCACGTATTCCCGCCCAATAAGGTACATTTTTGTGTATCGAATCACCCAATATCCAAACATCTAAATACATAGATAAGCGAAAAAACCGTTATTAATACAGACCCCTCTACAATACATATTACGACTGATTTTTATCAAATCATCAGAACTACATGTACATCCATTCTGTATTGTTGATGATTGATTATATTATTTAAAATCCGTGACGTACTATTTACTATCAGTGATTTAGACTAAATCTATCTGTTCTAGTATTTTAACGAATATACAGTTTGAAACAGTCGGAAGTCCATCTGCCGAGTTTCATTATAGCCGCTGACGAAAGACCTTGAATTGCTAAGTCGGTAGCTCTCCAAATTATGAAGCTATGTGTTTTGTAACATGATTCGATGGGCAATCGGGCTCCATAGACGCACTTTGTTAAAACTGCTGCAAACTGCGACCTGATCACTGGAGTACCGTCACGGTGAATGAACAGGGGGCCCCTAAGTTCAGGCCTAACTGTTAAAAAATCTATTAGTGCGCGGACTGGACATATGACACTTTCGTCTCTTGGAAGCTTTAACGTGATTTGATTTCCGATTTGATTTGTTTTGAAATGATAAAGCCGAATTTCTGCGTACTTATTTTCGACCAGTGACAAGTCAGACACCAAAACCACTCTTTGCACTTGAGATTTAGATGAGGCAACAAGTTCACTGACCCGAAATAAACCGAAGTACGCCACAGTAAACAGAGCGAAAAATAACTTGGCCTCATAATTATTGTAACAAATTTGAGGTAGTATGTTACATATAACCTTTAATATAGATTTTGTCAATGGAGCCCGTTTGTCACATGAAATACGATTCCGACGACAGCCCTCTAAAAGTTTGTTTATAATGAAAACCGCGTTTATGTCATAAAAGCCATGTAGTTTATGAAAATAATTTAACCCTGCGACGTATGTAGTTATAGTCTTAGCTGACCGGCCCTTTTCAAAACAAAAGCGATAAACAGGATAATGTGCTTACTCGGAATTGGCCAACATGGAGATAACAGATAGACCGAAAGTTTTCGAATGCATTGATTGCTGTATTATATGTTGCCTGTGAGTTAGGCGCTATTCCTGACTGTAACAATGTTCGAGCTCTAACTCGAAGACATTCAAAAGGAATTCCGGTACCAGCCGAGGATGTAAGTCTGCATCCGGAGCTAGCTCTCTGAATCTGGCCAACTGAAACCGAGATAAAGAGTCGCAAATGTCATTGTGGCGACCAGGAACATGTACCGCTTTAAAAAAAAGTTAAATTTTAAACAAGTAAAGTCAAAAGTCGTATCAGACACATTACGGATTCAGATTTGGACGATATCTTATTTAAGATACTCACAACGCCATATTATCACAATTAAATTTTATTTTTTATAACCAACTGCGGTCCCCATACGAAACCGCCACTAAGATAGGGAATAATTCAACATTGTTATGTCGGAAGTGAGGCCACGCTTCCGCCAGGATTCCGGCCATTGCGCTTGACACCAATGACCCTGGAAATATATACCGAAACCTAAATGTTGCCCCAGCACTATCAGAAAACAGCTGCACATCTTCATTGGTAACCCAAAATCGGTCATGAAAAACGGAAACACCATTGTGATTTTGCAGAAATATTAGCCACATGGTTAAATCCTTCCGAATTTCTTTTTTAATTCTGATGTGATGATACGGCTTTGAGAGTCCACAAATATAGTTTATTAGGCGACGAATGAAAGGGCGTCCGACGATTATAGCTCGGCAGCAAAAATTTAATGAACCAATTAATGACTGTATCTTTTTTAGAGTTGATTTCGGATGGACCAGAATTTCTTTAATCTTATCGATCACCTCCTGTAATTTGGAACTCGGAATTCTAACGACCATCTGGTTCGAATCTAGTTCTAGGCCCAGAAAGACTAACACTTCGGACGGACCTTCAGTCTTTTCAAGTGATAAGGGAACGCCCAGTTCGGACATAGTATATTGAAAAAATTGAAGTGCTTGTTTACATGACTCTGACGTTTTGTCGCCGCCGAGAAAATCATCCAGGTAATGTATTAGTTTAGTCCCTATTCGCCTTGATTTTACACAAAACTCAAGAAATCTGGCGAACCTTTCCAAAGTTATACAGCTTATAGAAGCTCCAAATGGAAGCGCTTTGTCGAAATAAAATTCATTATTGAAGCGAAAACCAAGTAGTTCAAAATCAGAGGGTTTAACTGGAATAATACGGTACGCGCTCTTTATATCTGATTTAAATAACTGACAATTGCGTCCTAATTCTTGGACTTAACTAACTGCTTCGTCAAAACTTGTATACTGAACCGTACAAATAGCTGGATCGATATAGTCGTTTACCGACTCACCCGGTGGGTACGACAAATGATGAATCATTCTGTATTCACCGGGGGCCTTTTCTGGTACTAGGCCTATCGGTGAAACGATTAAATTTGGAATCGGGCGTTCGGTGAAAGGGCCGGCTACTCTGCCTGCATCGGTCTCTTTTTTAATTTGACTTGCAATTAATTCTGGGTTTAATTCAGTAGAACGTAATTTTTTTGAATCCCGAGGGGCACGTGGTCCGTTATATTGAATTGGAAAGCCACTGGTAAACCCATCAAGTAAAAATTCTGCCTCTGTATTATCATACGACTCTAAATAGTATTTAAAAACTGGAACTTTAACGGGAGACTCTGCTAAGCTAAAAACACTTTGTTTTGCGGACCCTGTCGGTAGTGGTGAGTTATCTGCCTTATTGCCTAAATTGGCCCCTAAATCGGCCCCGCCCTTGGAAGAGAGGTCGGGAACCTCTGCCTCGAAAAGTAGTCTGTGGTTGGAAAGGCCCTTGAGTGGTTACAGCTTTGGATTGTGAGCTGCTATTAGTACAATTAAACTCTGGATGGGGCGCAAAACACCTGGCACATGCATGTGAAAATCTACAATTGGGCCACGTGCATTTACCGGCGTTAAAATCATGACACGTGTACCTGTAGGGATTCGACTGACTTCGGAGAGTTTGCCTGACCTGCATGCAACGCCACCATAAATCATTGTTTATTTTGGACCATGATGCAGGGGTGATGGCCTGTCTTAAACGAAATTGTTCGTCATAAGCCCTCCAGGCCAGCCCACCTTGACGCACAGTACAGTCCCTAATATTGTACATGTAGTGCAGCAACTCGTACACTTTGTCGGCGTGGTTCGAAAGGTATGCTGACGCATATATAATGAAAGCATTAGTCCATTTCTCAATGCAGTTAATCTGATCTCTGCATTCTTTTTGGGCCGTCTCGATGTGACCCTGGCTATTTAGCTTAAATAGTGATCCCTTGCAAAACTCAGACAACTCAACCGCGCCCTTTAATAATAAGGCCAAATTTACATACTCGCCCTTACAAATCTTTTGCTGAAGCGATGCGGGCACGTGCGCCGCTAAATCATCATCAGCCAAGCGAACAGCAGGTATGAAACTAAGGCCACCAGTAAAATCTACCAAGCTACTGGCTTGTGTGTTAAATTGAGAACTAACCAACTCGTTCGAGTCCCTACAATTCGGACTTATAATCGTGTCGCCACACCCCTTAGAGAGACTATCAGAATGTAAAACGTTGTTATTGCTATTTTACTGAACAATATCAGATTCTCTAATAATTTGTTCGAAATCAATAATATTGGACCTACCGGCATTTGACTCTACGACCCTCTCATCCACCATGTGCTCCTCCAATGCTTCGGCCCTCCGTTTCTCGCCACGACCAGGTCTCCTGTCGTTTCTCTGCTTTGCATTGTTTCTCTGCTGTGCGGCGTTTCTTTGCTCTGGGGGGTTCTCTGCTCTGGGGGTTTCTCTGCTCTGCGATGTTTTTGCTGGGCATTTCCATCCTGAGCGACCTGTCTATTGCGCAGAACCCTACCTGCCGGCTCTTGTCTCCTACGACCTGCTGGCTGTCGTCTCCTACGACCACGGGCATTTTATTCTTATTTCTTTTACACAACTCAACCGCGCCCTAAGTATAAACTAAATAACTTGACGTGTACTTTCTGTGTAGTAAGCAACTAAGAGAACTGCACGGGATTTTTCGGCGTTTATATAGGTTGTCAAAAATAAATAGACACGGAACCAGTGATATTAAAACGGGAACCAACCGGAGAACTCAGGTATAACAATATAAACAAAAATACGTGTGTGTATCGGAAAGGATAGCGCAGACGACAATTTCTTGAAAATATAACATAAATTATTTTTATTCTGAAAATAATTTCCATTATTTCAAAGTGGTTAATACAAATATTTTTTTTTTAAATCTATAATCCCGTTTTATCCGATTTCAACAGACTGAAAATAGTGACGATCGAACATGCCAGTGGTTATTATTACGGATTACGGATATCAATCCGCCACTTATAAGATGACAAAATGGTATGTGCATTAAACGGTCTCTTAAGGTAATACAATGTCTTCTTACGTGTATATTACATTTGTACCAAGTTCAGTTTCAAAATACTGATCTCAAAATACAATTGGTATATTAGTGCATTTGGTCTTGGAAAATCTGACTGTAATGTCATATTCAGTATTTGTATCGACTTCGAGCTTAAGCTGTAGTAGATACCATACAATCTAAAGATTAAGTACTTTTTTTTATTATTACATTCGGTTTTCTTTGTCACATCACCAACCTAGTTGTAAATTGTTAATTGTCTATATTAATTTAATCTTCATTTTTAAGCGAATGAGTAGGTTCTGTTTTAAATTAAATGCAAACTATATTCTCCATTAATGATTGTTTATATTTGTGAAAAATCTGAAAGGGTATGAGGAGAGGTTGGATTAACAGTACTACCAGACAAAAGCATTGAAGGTTGTAGAGGATGATGTTATATAAATACAAGGAAAACGATGGAAACAAATTTAAAGAGGAAGAATAAAGGGAAAGGCAGTAAGAAATTGAGAGGAAAAGAAATGGTAGGAGGAGCAGTATCAATATCAGTGATATTAACAGGAGCAAGTTCAATGTCACATTCTAATTTATGAAATGTCTTTCGTTGTATTTCAATGGCAAAATCATAACCAGCGCAAAATTCACTGGCAATGAAAGAAGACAGAATAGAACAAGCATTTGAGTATATGTAGATTTCATGATAAAATGTTTTAGTTTTGCATTATTTCACTGAGTAAAATTCATTTAGTATTTCGCATTAAAAAAGGGTTTTTTTTGCATTATGGGTTTTTTATTAAAAAACCTCGAACGTTAAGTATTTCGTATGAAAAACTAATGGTTATCTCCATGAATATTTTAGGACACAGATGCGATGTGTTCATGATTGATTTTAAAGAACTCCGTATTCAGGAGTTTGGAATAAATGTCTCATTGTTTTTCAGCTTAATCAAGCTCTCGAATTGGCTTTTTGTTTTAAATAAAGCCACCAAAAGCACGTCGGTGTTGTGTTAAAATAGTTTGGTGATTTTCAAATAATGAGAATTTAATCTGAGCATTAGTTTAATCCGTGGAAAAAATATGAAGGAAATACATAACTTATAATTTCAAGAAAGTTGTTTTTAATTTTCCATGGCTTAATTCTAAAATTCAAATGTTTTAAAAAATATACCAGATAGACGGTTTGCCCATAAAATTAGCATAAACTAGAATATCAATTTCGTGTAAAAAGCAAATGTAAATACTAGTCGTTTTCTATGCCAAATTTGAGTTCACAGTTTTTGCATACAATTTCTTTAAAGCTGTTTTTCACAGTTATGGTGAAAACACATTTCTCCAAAATGATTTAACTTACTGAAACATAAAAAGTAAGTGTAATGGCCTGAATCAATAACACAAGTACCTTTGTACACATCTACATAGCAATTTGAGAAAATATGTTGTAAATGTTGGTGAGTTTGGTGTTACATCTCCGCTACACTACATATATATGTTTGTACATGTTTTGGAATTTCAAAAGCGTTTACAGCGCTTTTCAAATCTGTAGCGTTTCATTAAAAAATACAGAAGTAGTTGATAGGAATTTATTCTGGAATTTTTTATTTGATGATTCGTTCTTTAATACATGTATGTTAATTTCAGATCGAAGAACCTTTCGGATTATTATACATACAGATCAATGACGTTTCAAAATTATCGCCAATCCTTAATGTACACTGGATGAACTCAGCATATAATTTGCAAAGCAGATTGACAAATGTTTTGGCACTCTATGCTTATACATTGTTTTGTTAGTTTAGTTTTCTATCAACATGTTTTGTTTTAGATGTGAATATTTCATCACATGACTGTTCATGTCATGAAGATATAGTTATTGTACTAGTAATCAGCTTCTGATGCAGATCAGAAAAAACAGCGATAATTGATCTATCGAGTGTGTTCAATATATTCCTTAAATGGGTCGCTTCAAATACAGCAGGGTCATGACACTAAAACAGATTCAGAATAACTGATAACAATCATGGAAGTTATGTAAAAAAAAAACATTCTGATTAAAAGAAAGGTTCACTGCATGGGACTGTTCGGACTGTTATCAGTAAGAATAAAATATTGACAAATGTAATGAAATTCATTTAGACACATTGTACGACAGTAATCCAAATATTTTGCGAAGTCACACTAGATTGATACATGTACTTGACTGCATTCGAGCTACAGAATAATCTTTGGAAAAACTGTGGTCCTCCTTTCATTTATATATTACTAAACAATTTATCAAATATAACGTTAATAGAAGAATTTTTCATTTAAGTTCTATTTCTGTGATTGAAGTGTGCTGCTAGACTGAAACATGTTACTATGGTATTAAATTCACATTTTCTTGTGTATTAAATGAAACGTGCAACATTGATTAATCGCCATGTGATTTGAACTAATGCGTGCAACATATGAAATGATAGTTTCGTTACATATCGAAGAACGACGTACACACTTCTTGAGATTTCAACACAAATCCTGTAAAATCAAACAATCCAAGATATCACTCTGACATGTGAGTGTTCTAAGAATTTCTGTTGTTAGAAACAACACTAAGAAAACTGATATGATACGATTCAAGAATTGAATATCTTTTCCTGTGTTATTCGGTATTGAGTTCTTTTACCAATAGTGTTACGCGTTTAACAACGATTATTTCATAGCTGAGCTCCTGTAAAACTCCAATTACTTCGATGATCGTACTTTACTTTTAATGTACCCATATCAAAATATTTCGGCTCAACTACTGTTTTCAACCTGCATTTTGTAGAAATCCATTTTTGTCTTAATATTTCTTATTTTAAAGTCTAAGATTCCCTTCACCAGAATTAACGAGTAGACAGTGTTGTGTACCTAAGAAATCAAATGATTTGTTTGTTAACTTCACACGAGTGGTAAAAGGTTGTCATTAATTTCAGAAAATGACTACTTATTAAACGAATAATATCAGGAATTAGTAGATCATTTTCGAAGAATAATATTAACTTATTGGTTAAGCAGGCACTTAGTGTTTACATCGATGTTCAAATACTTCATGAGATACCCTAACAACAGACAATAGACTGGCAACGAAACGTCGAATGTAAAGACTGTGTTAAAAGTGTGTGTACATAATAAGCAAAGTATGTCATAAAATAATATTTTTGTCCAGTTTGGTTCAATGCACAATTTTGTACACTAAGTCATTTATATCATTGCGGCAGGAAATCGTTATAAGAGCAATATTTTCCAGAAAACAGGCATTCTTGGAATTCAGGATGAAAATCTAGCTGTTAAAATTGAGAGTGTAGTGCTTCATTAGTTATGAAAAATATCTGTTCCAGCATTTACATTGTCTAATTAAAAATGATTTAGAGTTCTAATGCGTAGTATAATAATAACTATAATAATATCTTTATTTGACGAAGGATGGCCATTTAGATACATATAAACAATAATAATATAATAATAATAAAAACTTTATTTTATGCAGGTAACATATAAGACATATAAATATATATCTTTTTTCTCTCTCAATCAGTCTTCTCTCACACACACGCATGATCTCAGATCTCAATCACACAAACGCAAAAGTATGTAATATTTTCATTGAACGGTATTTTAGCAGTCACTCTGTTTACATATAAATATCATAAATAATTTAATCATTTATTAACACCTTCAAAATACATCCTTTAATTATTAGAGCAATTGCTGTAAAGCTGTAATACAATATACGTAATTTATTAATTAGTCAGTCATGCATTCAGTAGTTAAAATGTCAACATGTATATAATAATGATGATCCAATATCAATTACATTAATCATCATGTATTTCATACTTATATAAAGAAAAATTACAAAGTCCTAAAGAACACAAATATTTCAAATTTCGCCTCTTTTGTAAACATTCAGTTAAACATGAAGAATAAAGTTATGCAACAAGAATTTTTTGTAATTTTCTTTAAATATTTTTATGTTTGTTGAAAATTTTATATCTAAAGGTATTTCATTCCATATGTTTTTACTGTAAAAAGAAAATGTATCTTATATTATTTTAATACAATTTCCATACATTTGTTGTTATATGGTGTATTTTCTTTAATGTTGTATCATTGGGAATAAAATATGCTTAAACTAAACTATTAATATCATTAAAGTGATATTACCGTTCAAAGTGACCATCAAAATTTTAAATAAAACAATAATCAGTGATTTTTACCCCAAGAATAATAAACATTGCCATAGTTATAACTCAAAATAACGATCAGTATAACAGTTTCATTTCAATGTAGAGGAAATCTGTAAAAATCTTTTTTGACTATCCTGGTCAAAAATGAAAAATCGACCCTTTCGGTAATGCATATCTTAATTTGATATATCAGAAATAACTGGTAAAACTTATTTTTGATATGTTTAAAGCATCCACTGTGTTTTGAGCATCATTTTCAACTATAAACCAATGTGACCATTTTGAAGGGTGATATGGTTCATAAAAAAGAAAAAGAAAACATCCATTAATTTTAACATCATAATAAAATATTTACACAGATACACTGTGTGATCATTTTCAATTATACTTTGACAAATACTTCACATTATTCTTAAACATATGTATTGATCATCATATATAAACTCTTTATTGAGAAATATACAATGTAATGTCTTGACTGTTATAATTTGATAACATTTAAACATGGGCTGTGCATATACAAATGTATCAAAAGTATATTCTTTTACCAAGGGAGAAGGGAAGGCTCAATTCAACATGCGAGACTCCGAATGCATTGTAGTGCTCTTAAGGAGTATGTTTTCTCTAAGAATATAGTAGACTCTTAAAAATTGTGAGTGTGGTAATGTTGAGGGTACAACTCATTTTCGTTTGATCTGTCCCCTTTACCCCTTTGCTCATACCTCTTTTCGGAATAACATGTAAAACATGTGTGTTCCTATCGCATTTTAATTTGATTTTATTACACAGAAACGAGAGCCATTGATGATGACACTTTTAAGTTTCGAAATATTATTTTTAAATATCCTTTTAAGTAAATATCCATTATAAGGCATATCGTCAAAATCATCCACAGGCATTTCTGTAACACGGAAAATGTCAAATTTTCAAAACGATTGACAAAATTTGGTTTTCATAGTTTTGTGGACGGTTGAAAGACAGTAATTAATACCGATTTAATTTTTCAGTATCAACTAAAGAACGATACACCTGCGGAACATTGCACACATACATGTACCTTTACTGTTGCCGAATTGAAGTCTGTAAATACATGCACGAATACTTCGTGTACGTTTTAGCTCACCTGACCACGAAGTGGTCATGGTGAGCTATTTGGATCATTGACTGACTGTCCGTCGTCCGTCCGTCCGTCCGTCCGTCCCTGCGTTCACAATTAGTTTGTTTACACTCTAGCACATACATTTATAGACCAATCATAAGGACACTTGAACATAATGTATTTGCCCACAATACCTTGGATGAATTGGATGAATGGTTTGATCGGATCAGTTCTTTTTTAATTATGGCCCCGGATTTAACAAAAGAATGCAATATTTGACAATGTTTACACTCCAGGACCGTCATTTCTTCTCTAAAAACAAAAATAATATCAAACAGGGAATGCCACGCACCAAAAACGCAGCCTCCCCAAAACGAACCCCACGCACCAAGACGCACACACACACAACACACACACACACGACACGCACACACACACCATGACACACACACATATACACTACCAACATACCAGCATACAAAGCAAACACACGAGGACAAAACGAACAATTAAAGGAACACAACTATATTCACAAATAACGTATATAACCCTAAGATCTCTAGTGAGTTCAATTATTGGCTTGATCGAATTAGCTCTTCCAGAGTTATAACCCCTGATCTAACAAAAATGGCCATATTTAACTATGTTTAAACTGTAGCACTTTCATTTCTTCACTTATCCCAATCATACTGACAGAGAATGTGTATGACCATAGGAGTTTGGCTGAGTTTAAATTATGGACTTGATTTGATAAGTTTTTCTAGAGATTTAACAAAAAAATGCAATATCTAACTATGTTAACACCATCATTTATTCAATGGTCCTAATCATACAGATAATGTGTTTAACTGCAAGATCTTAAATTAGTTAAATTATTGGCTTAATCGGAGTTCTTCCAAAGTTATGGCCATTGATTTAACACAGTATTCAATATTTAACTGTGTTTAAATTCTAGCACCGTAATTTCTTCACAATCCTAGTCAGTGTTGAAGAAACCTGGTAGGGATATTCCTTGCATAAAGCTCTTCCAAAATTGTTAAAAAAATTCCGTTCCATGCAGAACTCCGGTTGCCATAACAACAAATAGGAAAAATCTTTTTCTCTGAAACCACAAGGCCTAGAGCTAAAATTATTTAGCATGTAGCATCCCCTAGTTGACCTCTACCAAGATTGCTCAAATTATGACCCACGAGTGAAAATTGAGCCCGCCCGGGGTCACTTGATTTTACATCAAGGCTAATATAGGAAAAACGTTGAAAGACTTCTTCTCTGAAACCACTAGGCATATATCTTAGATATTTAGCATGTAGTATTGCCTAGTAGACGTCTACCAAGATTGTTCAAATTATGATCCCTTTGTCAAAATTGACCCCAACGGGGAAGTCACTTGATTTTACAAAGGCTTGTATAAGAAAACTTAGAGCTTAGATGTTTAGCATGAAGCATTGCCTAGTAGACCTCTACCAATTGTGTTCTATTATTGTCCCCGGGGTCAGAATTTACTACACCAAGGTTGTCACTGATTTTAAATAGACTTGATAGGAACCACTTTAAATTTCTTCTTGTCAGAAACAACAAAGTACAAGGCTTAGATATTAAGTATGTTTCATTGCCTAGTGGAGCTCTATCAAGTGTGTTCATCTCATGCCCTCGAGGTCAAAATTGACCCTGCCTGGGGGTCACTTGCTTTAGGAACATCTTTAAAAATCTTCTCCAAAATCACATGGCCTAGAGCTTAGATATATGGTATGTAGTATCGTCAATTGGTATAAAGTATCGTCCAAATCATGCCTCTATGGTCAAAATTAATCAGCTGGGGGTAGGGGTGTGGGGGGTTCCCTTGTCTGTATAAAGAGTTATAGGAAATACTTAGCTTCCAGTGAGTTCCTATAACAACCAGTGACTAACCAAGCAACCACTGGCTTCCTTAACAACCAGTGATTTCCTTAGTAACTAGTGACATTCCCTAGCAACCACTGACTTTCCCTTAAAACGACTGACTTCCTTAGCAACCAGTGACTTCCCCTACCAAGCAGTGAATTACTCAGCAACCAGGGACTTCTTTAGCAACCAGTGATCTACGTAGCAACCAGTGACTTCCCCTAGCAACCAGCGACGTCTTTAGCAACTAGTGACTTACTTAGCAACCAGGGACTTCCCCTAGCAGCAAGTGACTTATTTAGCAACAGTTGACTTACTTCTCAACAATTTAGTTCCCTAGCAGCCAATAACTTCCCATTGCAAACAATGACTTCCCCTAGCACAAAGTGACTTCCTTAGCAACATTAAGCATCATCTTGCCACCAGTGATTTCTTTAGCAACCTTTGGCATCCTTAGCAATTAGCAACAGTTATATTTTGTAATCTTTAACTTCTCAGTACTGACCAGTGATTCCCTTAGCAACCAGTGACTTTCCCTAGCAACCAGTGACTTCCATATTTAAGCTTACTGATACTCAAGTGAGCGATATAGGACCATCATGGGATATTGTTTCATATAGAGAGCTAAAGAAAGCAATGTATAGAGTAATACATTGAATAAACATGTCAATTTTGTTCACATGATGTGTACACATAGTGCTCTTTTGCAATCCTAGTGGGCTTGGGTGTATTTTGTATCAGTGCACTCACATCGGTTTACAAAGAACAAACTGAGACTAAGCTTAAAGCAGTTTTATTTCAAATTGCAAGTGCTTTTACTACATGGAATGTTAAACAAATATAATAAAAAAGAACCTGTAATTAAAACTGATTTAAAAGCTGCTCGCTCTCAGATAACAAATTTGCAAAAACTAGTCAAATTCTAAGTTTCCAGTATAAATTCCTGGCATGTATATCTCAATATTTTAAGTATACGCTACTAAATAATAAAGCGTTACAAATGCTTTTGAATATTCTAATTAAACCATGTCGCGTAGCGGTGCCGTTACACCCAACCCAACCAATAATTTCAATGGCTTTTGAAAAGTGCTCCCTTTATTTTTACTTTTTTGAATAATACATCATTTTGGTGAAATTAAATTTCTTCACCTGAAACTGTGAGCGAGCGGCTTTAAAAACTCTTTATTATAAAGGGATATAATGAACTTCGTTTGCACATGTAAGATGTATGCACATTGTTTCTGTATCAAATTTTAATTTAACATTAAAGAGGCATACCCATAATCTGAGATCAATATAGATAACCTGAAAACAAGTTTTATTCAAATGATTTAAAAAATTGTTACCAAAGCTAACAGTTTATGCTAACAATTCTATCAAATATTGGTAAAATAAACATACTCATATGTTTTGTAGTTCCGTAAAACCTTCTTTAGCACTTTTTAATTTTTGTGTGAATAGCGATTAATTATACTGTACAGCTTGCATAAACGAGACATTTCTAGATCATATGTTTTTTCTTGAAAACACTTTTATAGCTATTATTTTACAAACATTTTACTCATTTTTAACGATTTGGGAAAATAATCTGCTCGTTGTAGTGAATGCCCTTTTAGTTAATTTTCTTAACAAGTGAGTACTTAGTCTGGTGGGAATCTTACTGTGATATTTAAATAGAATCCTCGCACTTATTACCGAAGCATGTTGCGATGATTTTCATCTGATTCAAGTAAGGAAGCTTAATAGTTTGAGCTATTATATATAACTCAGTTGCCTCCTATATTATATCCCTTTAACGTCTTGCTATAACAAAGCCGACTGGCGAAATTAGCATTGTAAAATAATAACAACAGGCATAAGAGGGCCAGTATCGCTCTACTGGTCTGACTGGACTTGTCTGAGTAAGTTTCGTGAAAATCGTTTGCAACGTTATCGAGGGAAAGCTAACAAAGTTTACTGTGACATTAACCAACTGACCTCAGTAGGGATCAGCTACTCAGTAAGACCATTATATGACTTTTGAAGACTGTGTGTGATGTAGATCTCAAATTATTAAGTAGAAAAGATTTTCACTGTGACCTTAACCATTGACCGACTAACCCAAAATCGATAAGGATCATCTATTCAGTAAGGAAAATTATCACATGAAGTTTTAAGACTGTTGGTCAAATAGATCTCAAGATATTGAGCGGAAAATATTTTCAAAGTTCGGGTCACTGTGACCTTGACCTTTGACCCATCTACCCAAAAATCAGTAGGGATTATCATGCTACAGGAAACCTTCTGGACCGATGAAAGTTGAATGAAAACTGTGACCTGTAGAGCGTTATCAAAGAAAATCTTACGGAGGTCTCTGTGATCTTTGACCCGCTGATCTTCTGAGCAAGTTTGTTGAAAGTTAAGAAATCGTTGACCTGTAAAGCATTATCAATGATAATCTAACCAAGGTCACTGTTGCCTTGATCTTTGACCAACTGTCACCAAAAACAATAGGGATCATCTACATATTACAGGAAACCTTCTGAGCAGGTTTGACGAAAGTTGAAAGAAAATTGTGACCTGTAGAGAATTGTTGTCGGAGGTCACTGTGACCTTGACCTTTGAACTTTGACCCACTGACCCCAAGCGTTATCAAGGAAAGGTTTACGGATAGACGGACGACAGACGGACAGACCACCATAAGATCTGCTGGACTTCGTCCAGCTGAGCTAAAAATGATTCATTAACCTCGCTAAAAAAAACTCGCGATATGACCACAATTGTAGAGGCACCCATGCATAGTTCCTTGGCATGTTAGCTGACTAGTTCGAGAAGAGTAATTAGGGTTGAAGTAATATTACCGTTCAAAGTGACCATCATATTGTTAAGAAAGACATAAATAACTGATTTATTCTTTTAGAGTAATCAATATTACATGTACCATAGTTTTAAACAAGAATATCTGTAAAATTAATTTTTGACTATCCAACATGTCTATTACATATATTTTCATTTATATATGTCAGTATGTGAAATAAATTTGTATATTAACTCATTTCGAACATGTTTAAGAGCATCTATAATGTTTTTAGCTTCATTCTTCAATATACTTCTGTATGGCCTTTTTGAATGGTTATATCACTTTAACTCATTACATTTTCATAAACAAAATGAATTTAGGTAAGTTTCGTGCGTAGCTCGTTCGATTTATTTCCAAATACTTAAACACCATTTAAAAAGTAGACTTTTGATATTAAAATTAAATTGTCTACGAAATCCTAATACAAATGCAGATCTGCATGCTTACCACTTACCGTCCGTGGTTAATAGCTCTATGACAGTTTATTAAAAGATCATGACTGATTTGCATACAGGCTTCAATTTCCGTAGTTGTAACGAAAAGTATCAGTAATGCATGATATGCTGATACTGAACTGTTCAGGGTAATTCTATGAATAAAGTTTAGGATCATATCGTTTTACCGGACCAGTTACATTGTAAGTAACTTCTGTACAACCAAACTTCCATGTAAATGTCTATGAACTAAAATATCAAATAAAAAAGCAAAAACTATGACAAAGAAACATGAAGTAAAATTGCTCAATAAATTTCAAAGAATGTACAAGATTATGTTATGTTATAGAAATATAAGTTATGTTTTTATTCTTTTAGTTTGTGTTTTCACTTCGCTGTGCTTGGCATAGGCCACCAGTAAAACACCAATAGTAACCAATAAGTCAACACTGTTCAATGACGTTTTTAAGCCGATTTTCATCAAAATTAGTGTACAGAAATACTTCACTTAGTCTTGCTTTTTGAAAAACTGTTTTCGTCTAAAAATGAACCAGTTGTATCTTTCCGCTATTCATGCTGCATTGGCTTATTGGCCTGGGGACTGAACGTCCCCTAGGCCTAAGTTAGCATACCACATTTCAAACACTACAAGAAATTTAACTGTGCTATGTGCGAATAACAACTGTAAATATGCGCTATGCGAAAGTAGTGCAAGATAGACCAGATCAATCTTCTGTTTGAATGTCGCAAAAGATAACAACATATTACAAATAAAAAGAGTAAATACAACTTCAAACGATTGCAGGAAGGTATATAGCTTACGGGCTGCATTACACATTTTTTCTGTTTTAAAAATTACTGCGCTGTTAGCCGATTACGGAAGATAATCATATGCATATCACGGAAAAGTACGGATATTTACGGAAATTTACGGAAACGTACGGAATTTGATATAAGAGTTTGTTATTTCATTGACAACTTTCTTATTTACGGACGATTACATATATATTTACCTAAAAATAAATTTCTCTAAAAAAAGATTTAATTTACGTACATTCCCGAGAAGGAACTCACGTGATCAAAATCACCCGTCATTTATCGAGGACGCTGCATGTCAAGGCACAGTGAACGGTTTCACCGATTACAACTACAAGGTAACCAAGAATCATTTTTGGTTTTTCTCTGTTATACACATTGTACAGTACTGTATTTATATTTCATTGCTGGTATTGCTTTGATATTAACTGTTTCAAGGTGTTGTCCTTGGTACACAATAATTTTCGATCCACATCATCAGATATCGCTTTAAGTTGAACAAAGCGCAGATCGAATTATTTTTATTGGCTTAAACAATTTATAATGTTCACTATGTGATTATTTTTCATTTAAAACGTACGTTTTATAATAAACAAACTACTCTGCCACCCATATATTTGTGAATCATTCATTCTTTGTCATATATTCAATTTCGTCCTCTGCACATTTCGACCCGCGCTTTAGGTAAGGTTCAGCGCAAAACACGTAGGTCAAAAGTTGTTTTTCGGGGAGTTAACCTATAGCCCCCAGGCTTTCAGCGCTCACAGCGCTTTGATTTTAGTTATACTCTATCAGTTAAATGAGAGTTGTAGCGTTGTTGCGGATTTGAATACAAATTTTAAAATTCCGATTGTTTGTATGTACGGTTCACTTTTAATTATTCAAATTAATACAAGTTTGATCAAAACAATTGTCCGTTACAAATTTTACTTTAGTTTGTTGTAATTTTGAATACAAGAAAAACGTACATGTTAGTGCATTATACAAACTGTAAGCATATAATATGTGACAAAAAGCAAGGACAATATATCTAAAAACACAAACTAATTGATATTTCATATTCATTGCTTCAAACCCACCATTTTGTCAAGAAAATGTAATTAATATTTTGTCTTGATAAAATATACCTTGTTCAAACGTCATGTTCACAGCACTCTTTGTAAATTTTTTGCGCTATTTTTTAAATATTATATGTACTTACGAAAAGAGAAATTGTAACAAGGTAAATGAATATTTAAAAAAGATGGCACTAGCGTACATTTCATGAAATTATCAATTCATGACAGACTTTACAACGACCACACAAATATGAAGTTATGAAATACTTTTTTTTAAAGAGATTGTAAATGGGAAATGCAACCAAAATCTGGTTGGAATCAGACAATCTTCTTTTCGAAAATGTCATAGTGAAAGTGACAAAGTATAATCCAATAAAATCTCAAATAGTTATGGTAAACATGCTTATTTGCCACAGAAACGTGATGACGCATGTATGTATGTGATAATGTTTTAAATTGACTGAAGCTGCATCATTACTTTATATCCCTATGAAAATTTAGTAAGAATATAATTGTGTCACTACATTCAAAATGCCTGCCTCCGTATTCGTCTGGTTATTTTTTACGTTTTAGTGTCTTCATTTTTAAAAATAAATTGACAGTTCTTTCCAGTCAAGTTTCATTTAGACTTGCCTCACAGTTTCTGTATGCAAATGTCCAAATTATGACACAAAATTCAACTTGTGTTTTATACAAATGATAATTTACAAATATTTTTGAAATAAGAACACGAACAAAAATCTGTAAACTGTCAGTTCGTGACAAGGTTTTCGACAATTACACACTCGTAAGTTAAAAGACATTTCAGTACATCAAAGTATTTCAAATGACCTCAAAAACAGGTTTCATTAAATAAGTTCAATACCTGAAATTGTTTTAAATAATCGCACAATAGGGCCATTCTGGTCCTATATCGCTTAATTTATCATTTATCATTTTATCATTTCAAACTTAGGCGAGGTCATTTTTTGTTCCGTGAGTACGATTTGAACACATTTGCTAGAGTACCATTGTTTCAGTTTTTTTTACAATGCATTTCAATGTAAAACAAGTGACCTCTCAGGAGATGGAAAAAGTTGTACGCACGTGCAAAATCATAATAAACTTTGTAAAATACCACTACACAATAGTGCAAATCAAATATCTAAGCTCATATCGTTAGTTTAGTCTATACTAATTTATATGAGCTCGATTGTGAAGAAAGCTTGAAGCCTATCGAGTCACTCTCGTGACCGCTTCCTGGAAGAAACCAGATGTAACCCTGGTGTTGATTGAATCTGAAACCTCCGGGATGATCGACAAACACCTTAACCTCTACAGTTTACGTTGTGGTTTTGGACAATAATATGTTTTTCTTATTGGTTGCTATAGAAACCACAGTTTCGCAAGTAATTGAATTTTTATCAACAAATTGTTTTGTAACAGACCATTAGAAAAGTTTTTGTGTTGATGTTGAAATATAAGTCCAGTGTTTGTTGATGCTGGAAAAGTTGTTGTTGAAGTTATTTTGGACGGCGGACAGACGAAAGAGAAATTGAAATGGACATCTTTCGATTTTTATACATTCTACCACATGGTTAGCATCTCAGTTATGAACGTGCATTTTGAACAATGGTTTGTAAATGATGACACTAAGGTGAGTGTGTAGCAATTTCAGCACATAATACATTTATTATAAAATGACAAATTTGTTAAAAATTCATTTCTTTTCAGGGTTTCACAAGCATAAAAGTATTTTTTTTAAAAGTTCGATTTAACAAAGGTGGTATGGAAAAATACCAAATCGAACAGTGCTCTAAACGATCACACATGCTTGAAATTTATTTTAAAAATCTAATCAGTTCTGTAACAGAACATTCTGTAAACAATCACACAAACTTTAATTTCACTACACTATCAATACATAAAATCATTAAGACTTTTTGAAATGATTACACAAACGAGGATTATAGACAAAATCTATAGCATTGACATTTTTGGTTTGCTTTCACTACTAAACAGCAAATTTAAGGACTTTTGCTAATATTAAACGCTTTTAAAATGGTTTCACAAAGGTGAATGGTAGACGATTCGAGTATATCAATGTAACCAACATGAAAAACAATTCCTATACATTTAAAGTTGTTCACTCTCAGAATGTGGTTATCACAACATCGCTCGACCTTTTCCGTAGAAACAACTTATTTCTACGAGAAAGACCGAGGGTTAATCGATACATCACTCTGCCTTTTCCGAAGAAATAACTTAGTGACAGAGTGATGTTCCGATTTAGAATGTAGTGAAAAAAGGTTCTTCAAACTATTTTACAACGAATCATCAGATGAAAGGTAACAGCATAAATTCCTTTAAAGTATTTATGTATCTTTGACAATATACCCTTGCCAATAATAAGGCGTTACAAACGCTTTTGAAATGTGGAGTAACGATGCCGTCAAACCAAGCTCACCAACATTTTATAAATATTTCTCAAAATGCTACGTAGATCTTTAACGTGTTGTTAAGTATATCATTTTCAAATTGCTATTTTCACCAGAAACTGTGAGCGAGCGGTATGATGGCAATTAATTACTATAAAAACTTAATACTTATTAAGCAATTCATAGTTTAATTAAACAAATTTGGTATTGTTGAATTCTGAACCAACATAAATTGACATTAAGGGAGGAAACAATTGTAAAATCCCACAAATAGTCTTAATACATGTAATGTACGTTAAATGTTACATGACTAAACAAAAATAAAAAGTACAACATATCTGATGATTTTAAGCAATTTTAGTACATGACGATATTGCACAAATATAGAATTGTAATAAAGATTGATAAAATTGCTGAAGACGATTATAGAAACTGTACGTGTCTAACAACATTTGAATACAAAAAAACTGTTTCTGAAGATTAAAGTAAGGTACATGTAAGTTTGAAAAATGTATGTCTAATATGACGGAATTTCAAGTGTTTGAATACATTACAGTTGTTATGTTACCAAAATCACAGTCGTTTGAATTTTACAATAATATTGTCAAGTCAATATGCAAACAAGAACAGGGGGCAGGAGGCAAATCCGTACGAACAACTTTTTTGAAAGGATTACACAACCGCGAATCCAATGTCCAAAACAATGAGAACATGGTCTACTTTCACTAATATGAATTAATGACGGTTTACAGGGCTTGATAGTTCGTGAACTACAAAAACAAATGTAATAAAGAAGCGGGAATTAAAGGGCAATCGCAGTTGCTTTTTTTTTTGTTTTTTTTTGTTTATCATGATACTAACATGAAGTAACGATTGCTTTACATATAAACGTAAATGATTTCAGAATCATGGATACATAGAATGTCAGTTTTTAGACGAAATAATATAAGGTATAATATAGAATACTAATATCACAGACAAATTTAGTGTTGTTTTGAACTTGAAATACAATAATTAAAATTTAGCGACAAAAATAGAATCAAGTCACGCACGCGGTCTTAACACATTTTGTACCGTCATCTGACCAAACAATCTAATATGACACTTCTGTTGCGTTTACTGTAAATAGTCTAAGCTTATTGATTTATATGTATCGTTCAAATCGAAACTGCAGAAATGAATGATTACGATTGAAATTACCCAAATAACAAACTTTATCACACGTGTTAACCATCTTGATGTGTTAAGTTAACTAACGCTATAGACTGGTTCTAGAGTATTTTTGTTCTAACAAATGGATCCATATGCTATTTTGTTAAACAGTTACTTTTATGAACACAATTATTTAATCTGTTAAGGTGAAAAATAACAGCGATATGTTTTAAATCATATTGAGTATAGTAAATAGACGACATACATGTCACAATGTACGGGAAATATTCGTTTCTGTAGCACAGGCTTAGGTCAATATATCGGTGTTTAGTTCCAGTGTGCCGTTGAATAAAATCTAATGAAAAAGTTCATACGTCCAAAACTACGCAAGTCTCCCCAGTGTGATAACTTTTTTTTTCTCTCTTCTTCTTTTAAAGCATTTAAAACATTCTGAAATGCGCTCAAATCCCTCCCGTAAGTTGGCCAGTAGTATGCGTGCATCTCTGAGAAGTGACGATATGTCCATTATGAAGATCATACCGAAAACTACAGCAAACAGACCAATGCTGACATAACCAATACTTGCCGCGCTCTTCCGTTTGTCACGTGCACTCCTCCTCTTTGCAGTTGTAGACTGTAGTGCGTTTGTGTCAATCTGGAATCATCATGGTAAAATTTGTTTGCAGATATGTGATGCGAAAATTGTATAATTAAACAATACATGTTGAAAAGGTTCTTGATTTGTAATGGGAATGCATTTTACGACACTATATTGCATTGTTGTCCAAAAACTATAACATGGTATTAATATACAGAAAAATAGCAACATTAAATACACTGAGGCAGACACTATGAAATTAAAACACTTAGAAAATACGTAGTTAACTAGAATAATTTTCTTTTGATGAAAACACATGCCCCAGTCCCTCCTAAAGGAAATAATACACTTGGTCAAGGTGACCCCGATTTATAATAATATGCAAAACTTGACGTCATACTGATGCTTCCTTGAAGTTTCATGGTGATGATCAGTACACAAGATTCATTTCACATTTCAGGCCCGT
>JAFMSR010000008.1:21836753-21880682 GCA_022818135.1 Saxidomus purpurata
CAAGTGGTTACGATCATAGTTTATCACACGCGCGGACAGGGTTCAAGGCTCACAAGACGCTTATTTTTTTATTTTGGCTTCCCCTTTTTTCTTTTTTTAAGGATCAGCATGAGAAAGAAAAATCATTACTGTTCATATTCCATCCTTCTGAACATGAACACTACAAATGTAAATAATGCAAGTTAAATGGTGTGTATCTTGAATGGAATATACTTATTTTTATTGGGTTTTTTTCGTACATGTATTTAAAATAGTAAAACAAGCACTAAACATCTTTGTTTGGAATAGTGCTTTGCACAAAGTTGAGTGCCCGATAATTGGTTGCCCGATGTGGCTTTAAAGAGAGAAATTGTACCCCTTTTCTGGCCTCATTTATAAACTAGCTGTGGACGCAGTCGCTAAACTGACAAGTTTACAATGTCATCATAATACCTAAGTTTATCCTTGGACAATTTTATGGGTTTACTTGTATTTGTTGCTACACTATATACAAAAATGTTCATTTTCCGCCCGAGAACTGGTAGGAATCCAGTACAGTGTACGCGCTTTCTCCTAATGAAACAAAGCGTTGATAAATGGTGACATGACCATAGATCTATGACTGTACACCTGCATGTCTGCTGGCTGTTGGTATTTATATAGGTTAGGCATTTTGAGTTTTTTAATGTTGTTTTGTTGATGTTTTATAGGTTTCAATGATGACCAAACCCTAAACATTATTTCTATCCACTTAAGCCGTATTACTAACCATATTCGCTTTAGTTCAGTGACCCAAATTCTTAACATAGACATGGTAATATACTAGTAATTGAATCGTACAAAGTGAATTTCATTTTCAGTTTAAGTTGGGTTTTACGGTGAAACATTGATACTAGCATTCGAATTTTGTGCATAATATATCTAACCTTTTGTAAATATGCATTACTACTAATCCACCAGGGATACCTGACAGTGACGTCATATTGCGTTTACACTTTCCAATTGTGTTTATGTTTCCAATATTTATATTGTATAAGATTATGATCCTGTTTTCTTACATATAGCCTGCATGAAAACGTAGCCCAGAGGATAAAGGCCGTGTGGTAGTAACCGAAAGGTACCGAGTTCGAAACCTGCCAGCGGAACCTTTTTCCTGCACGGTATTTTTTTTTTCAATTGTATCCTTATCTTGATTTTCTCGTGCTTCACGAAGAAGGCATACAGAATAAATTGTGAGAGTGAGACAGACACACCTGACTGGGACAGTGAGACAAAGACATCTGACAGTGACATTGAGACAGACACATGTTGGCTGACGCTGATACAGACACATGTTGCATGAACATTTGCTATATTATATAATAAAATAAATGATTGATAAAAAATAGAACAGAAAAACAAAACAAAAAACATATTAAAACAATTTTTCCCCCAAAAAAGAAAGCAAATGTAAACAGGCCTTTCCAGCTATATAAATTTTGGCCCCAAAAAAGAAAACATAAATATATCTCGCCGACCACAAGTTTCGAACTAGCATCGCCTGCGTGACAAACAGACAGCACATCCACTGGGCCATACCTTACTTTGAACATCTCAATTGATAGGGACACATTTCTATCTGTCATAAGTATACATTCGTTTTGGGATATACCATGCTTATTTATAGTTTGTTGACAAAATGACGTCACTGTCAAAAATTGTTGGTGGATTAGTACGTTGGGATTTAGCCATTCACCTAGCTTTATTGCACCAAACCAGATAGACGTCATATTTAATCTTGTAGATCTACACAAAACTGTTTACAGTTCATAATGATGGCATGCTGACATTTATTTAAACATATTTAAATGTTGTACCTATACAATAAAACTATTTACAGCTCAGTATGCTAACGAACGAAGCTGAGTGCATGTGTAAGACAAACGCTTCATTGTCTATCTTTGATTGGTGTCATATGGAAAGTGTTAACGAGTGAACAAATGTTTTGAAACAGTCACATAGATGCGAAATTGTGCATGACATAATTATATTTGACACTGATGCGATAAAGCCTTGGTTTTTGACACTGGCAGTGTTTAGGCAAATAAATTGATTAAAGTCTTGAAACATAGAATTCTGTCTATTCAGAGGTTGGTTTCAGTAATGTTTAGTTTACATTACATTTTTATATATAATATCTTTGACCTTTACCTTGATGAGTAAATGATAAACATTTGATTCTACATGTATGGAAGAAAGTGAAACTTCATATATATGTGTAGCATTAGTACCATGACGGAAAACAGATTCGTGTTAAATTTTTCTTTAGTCTTCTATTTAGATTGTATTGTTTATTTCTTATGTAGTCGTTGATATATGACTTTTGTGAATTTAATATTGAAAAGTCAATTTGGACTCTAAACACTTTAAGTTATTATATTTTTCATTTATTTCAGTTTTCTCTTCAAAACAATCTCAAACATAGCTACGTCTTGTAAATTGACATCAATTAAAACCTGTTAATAGATATAAATTTTTATATATTTTCGGGGAGTATTCTTGAGATTGATGCGTAAGCAAGATTGGTTTTGATATGAGTATACTATTTAACGTACAAGAATAGATCAGGCCCCGATTTTACGAAAATACTTTAGAATTTACCCCGTTACATGCTCAACTTATATCAACACTTTTTAGCCCCTTGCATGTTTATTCTTTTAAAGATTTCAAGTTTGTCAAAATAGTATTTACCGATTTAGTTCATTTATATACGTGATGGAAATATTGTTTTATAGCAAGTTATTTATATAAGTCAATTCTTAAAATTCTTGAGTTGTACTCAAATGAATGTTTCACTATATCTGACTTGCATTTAGTATTATACAACATATTGTTTCTTTCAACATGTTAATTTCATTCAAAAATAGATAACCGATAAAATGAAAACAAGAAATATCTTTATTTTTAGTGACAATTTGACTTTAAAATATCGTACTCAGCTGAGCATATACTTTAGTATATTCGTGAAATCGGGACCAGGTGCTTTACTAATACAAAATGTAACACTAAACACAATCAGAATGATTGCGATACACCCTCGCAGGAGGACGCTTACCGTTTCGGTTTTGACAAAATGATGAATGTGTTATATATTATACAGTGTATATGTTTTCAGTAATCAATTCACATTTGTCTACTTCTTTGTTCCTGATTATTGACTTATTTATAATGAGATGCATCGTGCAATCAGTCCGCTGATTTGTTTCTTGTCTTTTGTTTTCTTGTGTGGTATTGTTTTGTGTGATATTGTCTTGTATGTTGCTTTATCTTGTGTGGTCTTCTGTTGTAGGGATATGCTGTTAAGTTGCTTGTGCGTTAAAGTATGTTCGGCTTTGTCATTGAGCAGTCCTTTATAATTTTCACTGAATCACCGAAAGTCATATTGCATTTGTGCACGATGCTAGTCCATCGTGACTTCAATATGGAAGAAAAATGCAATTATGTGAAACATCTAAACTTCGTTTCAGAAAAACCAGTAGGAAAAGAAGCAACTACAGTTAAAGAACCACCAGTTGTAACAAACTTCGGAAAAGAAGTTAATGGCATTAGGGTTAATTACACTAAATATATGACAGCTGTGATAGAAGTCTCGGAAACAACTACAGAAATATCTAATTCTAACATGACAAAGAATCCAGTCAGAGGTGTCATGAAATGCGGAACTGCTGCCATGCCAATATCAGTCTTATATAATATGGTAAATTCAAAGCAAAATATAATTCAAAGTAACAGGTTCCGTGACATGTTTTATGTAGGTGTCGTACAAACATGTTTGTCTTGTTGATATTTTCTTCTTTTATTCCGAAACAAATTTTAATGTAAATTTGATTATTTCTTTTGTAAAGTCTTCTGGTTTGACAGTGACATCTGGTGTCCGGTTTAAGCATCTTAATGAATTTTCTGTTTGTTAAAATTGCATTCGAATGCAGCCGTCATTGGCGTTTCGAATTTAATATGTTTAACTATTGTCAGGAAAATATCGTATTTAGCCATCAAAATGATCGACATAGTTGAAAGTTCTTTTCCTGTTTCTATTTACAATACTGACTAATTGCTCCCATACAGTTTATCGACCTATTTTATTTATGTTTTAGAATGTAACAGGAACAATACCAATGGAGCCAAATTACACTGGAGGTGTATGTTATGGTATGTATGTATATATATACTACCGCTGTGTCGGTTACGTTAATGTTTTAGATATATGTAGACATTCACAATGGCATACAAAACCCATTGTAGATAAATAATTTTTAATAAAACATGAACACAACGAATGTTGACCTTTTACAAAGCAAGATAACCTACCTGTGTTAGATTCGAACGTTACTTACAAATAATTGTTTTCTCCATTTTTTAGTCCATTGTATTATAATCCTTTCCGTATGTCAGAAATATCGGACGTCGATAATGACTCTAAACTAAGAGAAAATTATGCAACCAATAAAGCTAAAGGCTAGCTACATTGTATAAAAAAGCTCGCAAGCGGCTTGCTTAATTATTTTTGGTTAGAAAACGTAACAATATGTTATATAGATGAAGCAAGACCATGTTCAGTTTTATTACTATATGCAATTTCAACAAACCCTAGATGCAATCCAAACAAGTAAGCAAGAACGTTACAAACAAAGATTATTCATAATAACTAGGCACAAAAGAGTTCTTCCTCCGCAATAATACAATGCACCGCAAGAGATGCGTGCAAAGCTTCACAAGACCCCTACCTAAAGGCAGAAAATTCGACGTTTTTATACGCCCGAAGGGGACGTATTATGTTATCGCCTCGGTGTCCGTCTGTCCGTCCGTCCGTCTGTCCGTTAGCAATTTCCCTTCCGCTCTGTAACTCTTGAACCCCTTGAAGGATTTCGAAGAAACCTGACACAAATGTTAACCAGACTGAGACGACGTGCAGAAGCAATGTTCCGGATGGCTGGATTCAAGGTCAAGGTCATACTCAGGGGTCAAAGGTCATATGACTTTTTTTCCCTTCCGCTCTGTAACTCTTGAACCCCGTGAAGGATTTCGAAGAAACCTGACACAATTGTTTACCACATTGAGACGATGTGCAGAAGCCATGTTCCGGATGGCTCACTTCAAGGTCAAGGTCACACTTAGGGTTCAAGCGTCATATAACAGTGTGGATATTGCTCTGCATTTGCTCTTGATTACAGTGCTCTTGTTTTTATTTGGGAGATCCTATTTTGTTTGCTTAATTTTTTTATTGAATTACTTCCCTGTTATGTTACTATCAATAGCATATTTTGTAACTTTTTTATTATTGGCAGTACGGAAAAACCGAGACCACTTTTCTGTGGTACAACATGAATGGTACCTCCAATTATTTGGTGTTTTTTGACATTTTTGTACCTGGTTAGGATTTTCTGGTTGGGGACTTAGATTTTTTTATATAACTTCAATTTTTTTAATTGGACCATTTCGTTGTTCCTGCCTTTTATATATATATGTGTCTGTATATATTTTTAATTTCTTCCCTTTGATGTTTATTGCCTCTGACTACCAACGTTATATGACTTTGTTCCGCGTCCGCTCTCTAACTCTTGAACAGCTTAAACAACTTGAACGATTTAGCAATTCACGAAGCATCATTGTCTTCTTTTGCTGAATGTGTTCCTATTCTTGTTTCTGTCCGTTGGGCTTCAACAGCCTAAATTTTGCTCCCATTCTCTGATACAACACTTCGGGCGTATATTGCCCCGCTTTGCGGTGCTCTTGTTGTAATGTGGTATGTGATGAAACGAGAAATGGTTGTTACTTAAAAATGATATAATAAAGTGAGACTGTTCCCTATTGTACTAAATTATGTGAAGGTTGTTCGAGTATTTGTTGCCAGGTAACTGAAACAAAATACTTTAACACGCAAAACATATTTTCCATATGCTTTACTAAAAAACAACAACATTGGTTTCCGTTGGATAACTTTAGTTAGGAGTGACCAATTGCAATGAAACTTGGTGTGTAGGTAGCTTGCGTGGAGACGCCGCTTGGGATTGCATTTGGGGTCACTAGGGTCAAGGTCAAGGTCACTGTTACTAAAAATAGAAAAACGGTTTCCGCTCAATAACTCAAGCTAGGAGTGACCAATTACAATGAAACTTGGTCTGTAGGTAGCTTGCGTGGAGACGCCGCTTGGGATTGCATTTGGGGTCACTAGGGTCAAGGTCAAGGTCACAGTTACTAAAAATAGAAAAATGGTTTCCGCTCAATAAATCAAGTTAGGAGTGACCAATTACAATGAAACTTGGTCTGTAGGTAGCTTACGTGGAGACGCCGCTAGGGATTGCATTTGGGTTCACTAGGGTCGAGGTCAAGGTCACTGTAACTAAAAATGGAAAAATAGTTTCAGCTCAATAACTCAAGTTAGGAGTGACTAATTGCAATCAAACTCAGTGTGTAGGCAGCTTGTGTAGAGAGGAAGCTTGGGATTGCATAAGGAGTCACTTGGTTCAAGGTCAAGGGCACTGTTACTAAAAATAGAAAAATGGTTTCCACTCAATAACTTGAGTTAGGAGTGACCAATTGTAATGAAACTTGGTGTGTAGGTAGCTTGCGTGCAGAGGAAGGTTTTGGTTCACTATGGTCAAGGTCACTAGGGTCAAGGTCAAAGTCACTGATACTAAAATAGATTTTTATTTATTTTTAGTTTTTAGATTGTTTTAAGCATAAAAATTTTTTTTTGGGTTAAGGTCACTTGACTCAAGGTCAAGGTCACTGTTACTAAAAATAGATTTATTTAATTTTAGTTTTTTGATTGTTTTAAGCAAAAAAATTTTTTTTCGGGGTCAAGGTCACTAGGGTCAAGGTCAAGGTCAGTGTAACTAAAAATAGATTTTTAATTATTTTTAGGTTTTAGATTGTTTTAAGCCAAAAAAAATTTTTTGGGGTCAAGGTCACTTGGCTCAAGGTCAAGGTCACTGTTACTAAAATAGATTTTTATTTATTTTTAGTTTTTTGATTGTTTTAAGCAAAAAAAAAATTTGGGGGTGAAGGTCACTTGCATCAAGGTCAAGGTCACTGTTACTAAAAATAGATTTGATTTATTTTCAGTTTTTTGATTGTTTTAAGCAAAAAAAAAATTGGGGGTGTCAAGGTCACTAGGGTCAAGGTCAGTGTTACTAAAAATAGATTTTTTTTTTAGTTTTTAGATTGTTTTAAGCAAAAACAAATCGGGGTCAAGGTCACTAGGGTCAAGGTTACTGTTACTAAAAATGTAAAAAGAGATTAAGTTTTTGAACTGTAGCGAAAAAAATGTGGGCCCAAGGTCACAAGGGTCAAGGTCAAGGGCACTGTTACTAAGATAGGGAGGAGTCAAGATGACTTTTTTTTTTTAATTCTAAAATTTCTACAGGCGCTGTTTAAACCTGCTTTGGCGGCATTGCCGCGTCTTCTTGTTTTAATTCGTAATGGTGTAAATACTGCAAATTGCCGATATTACTCCGAGGTCTACTCACATCTAGTCAATGTTAATATAGAGTGACATTTTCCCCTGTGTTTATAAGCTATATTCATGCAAGAATGCAAGATTTACTTATTGCTTAATATTCAGTTGTTAAACGGATTCCCTGCATGTGATTTTAATCCATATTACAGGTCTGTATGACTATATCTGAATTATCAGTTGAAACGAAGGCGAGTGGGGGTATCCTTGCATGCCTACTAGCAGATATATGTTGTTTATGGCACAGGTTTCGGTCACATGACCAGGGCTTTCTTGTACCATGAATTACATCCTGTTGTATATGGATTGATCTTCGACATAAGAGTAATTTTGCCAGACGTGAAGATCGGAAGTCATGATAAAATATAGCTGTACAAGAAAACAAAAGAAACTGCATCTATAGGATTTGAACCTGAAAGCAATGATTGTGTTAAATGTAGGCCGGTTAACGAAACCGGCTATGCATGTGTGGAATCCGGGGCACCTTCGGAAAATGCAGGAAACAAACAGAATATTATTGAAACTATGAATCAGCAATCATTTTGAATAAAGCAAAATAACTTTTACAAACACTGTTCAGATTTATTTGTGCGGATTTGAAAATCATTTAGCTAAATACAGACATATAAGCATTTTATTGAATAATTTGTATACTGTTTCTGAAATATTGAAATTTACTGATTAAATCGAATGTCTTTGAAATATCTGTTATGCAGAGGGAAAAGCTTCTACCACATTTAACACTCCGTCAGGAACTGTAATACCGCATACATTGGACCTGCACAAAGAACACGTTTTAGAGCTGAGAGTTCGTGCTTGCGGAGAGACTATGCTACAGTTTATCGTAAATGATGGCGACATGCAGAACTCTCTGTTCCTGAGAGTAACTAATAAACAAGTCATTGTCAACAAATGTTTTCCACTCTGCAACACATCAATTAATGTTACAGAGTTAAACGATTATAACAAGTAAGTCAAAGTTACAAGTTTAAAATAAGTTTGACATGAACCAGAATTTTTCATTCGTAACTTAACTGACTTGTATAATATCATATATTATTACATACTAGGATTAACTAGACTGTTCTTTTTTTTCTTTTCTTTATTGCAAATGTTTCAGTGAATAGAGTTATTCTTTTAATTCAAGCTCGTCTGTACACATAATACACATGGTGAGCCTTTTGCCCATCGGTCATCGGTCGTCCTTCCGTTATGCGTTGCCAAATTATATACTCGATTCTCCCGATATCTCCAACCCAAACCACTGACTGAGGCAGTTTTGACAAAATGTCGAAGCAATGTTTCTTTATTACTCCTGCCTCTTAGGTCAACTTGATCCCATCCTGGAATGTTCCGATGTAAGAACTGCTTAACCTGAAGATGGGTTTCTCAATTGGAGAAAATTTCAAAAAGTGAACAATTGTGTCTGAATTGAATTACTCCGCAACACATACTGTATAGAAGAAAATCGTAACGGTTTTGACGAATCTTCATCTCTTCAAAAGTCTTTACAAATGAATGCGTTGGATGCATTCATATAAAAAAACAGCAAATTCTGGCTTGTATTTCAATAGGAGAGGATGCTTTAAATTCACTGTATTTAAACATGTGTCTAAATAAGTATGTTCTTAAGTATATCTGTTTTTCACAGTTCATTATCTGTTGAACTGTTTTGGTAGAGGCTTACTAGTATTCAAGACATAAATGTGATAATGATGATGTCTACTTCAGATTCAAAGTTTCAGTTTCGTAATGAGAATTCAAAAGGAAAGCCACGAACACGTGGTAGCACGTGATCAGTATGCATTAACTAGATCACAATTCACTTACTAATAGTAGTCTTATATACAAGGCTTACTGCTAATCCCAGTTAAGGCACATTTATAGTATTCAGTAGGTCAGCAGAGGACCTTCATTCTTTTTTGAGGTCAGTATGTCAAAGATCAATGTCACTGTGGCCCGGTAGAACAATTTCCGGAAGATAACTTGAGAACGCGTTGGCCAAGCATGAGAACACTTGATGTGAAATTTGGTAATGACCGGTAGCGGATCTCTTTTGATTTTTAGGTCAGTATGTCTTAGGTCAAGCATGACCCGGAATAGTAAAAAAGTAGGTCAAAGGGGAAGGTCAGTGGGACATTTTTAACACAAGAATTTGTTTTTTTAGCTCAACACTTTTGTTAAGCTTTAAGGCCAACATTTCTTTTTTGTTAAGCCAAAGTTGTTGTTGTTGTTTTTAAGGCCAATGTTTTATATTTTTCAGGTCGCTAATATTTTTTTCAGACCAATTTGTTTTTTTATTTTATGATTGAGGCAAGTTTGAGTTTTTTTTCAGGCCATATAACAAAAATACAAACATTTTTTGTGTCAAACTTGATTTGTCAATTCCAGTGGATGACCCCTATTTATTTTCATGTTTTTAGGTCTTATGTGAATTTTACAGTGACTTTTACTTTAAATTCTTACATAATTCGACTTTTGCATCAAAGGAGGCATACGTGTTTTACAAACAGCCTTTGTTTATCACGTATTTGTCTGTGTTTTGCAATTTTCATTGTATGTTGAAACATTTATTTCAATATCTGTTAATAACTATTTGAAAACTATTATTCACAATTTTCATTACATGTAGACGTATGTCATTTCTAAAAAAAACATTGTTATCAATCGTTAAATGCTTGTGTCGATATCTTATGCGATGTAAAATGAATGTTACGTTAAACATTTCATTGTCTTTTTAAACTAAACTTATTTATATGTGTGTTAACATTTGTTGAATTTCTCAAACCGTGTTTAAGCTTCCATACTGGTGAGTGGGATTGTAAAGCTGATATGGCGTTCTTCTGGTTCCTGCAAACGACGGCTAACGATACAAACTACTTTTGTTTTGGTATCGGAAAGTATGACGAGTCCATCTGCCAGAATGCAGAAACAAACCAATATTTTCAAGTTACCAGTATCTTCACCAAGGTCAGAATGATGGCGGTGGCATCCGATGCGGCGTTTACGTGGGGTACTATGTTTATCCAAATCTATAATATTTCTCACTTACATGTAAATTGTCTTCTGCATGTACACAACGTAAAATCAATCTTTGTGATCGTAATGTCAAAATAATCTTAGACAAACAAACATCATAGTATCACTCTACCAGGATCCTGAAAAAAGTAGTGAAGATTTTAAATGACATGAATTATATAATTATACACACGGACCTGCAGGTCCGTGTTATACAGTAAACTCTGTATATAACGACCACGGATATAGCGAAAATCCGGACGTAAGGAATAAATTTCTCTGTCCGATTTTCTAAAGTCTTTCTTTAATTTATATGAAAATGTTATATTGATATAACAAACTCCGGACATACGAAACACATTTAAATGGCCCAAGTAGTTCGTTTTAAACAAAGTTTATTGTAGATCTATTATTGTTAATAAGACAGAAGGAAATCTCTTCCGTCTTGCACTGCGTCTTAGAAAAGAAATTATGGTAACCAACCAACGCGATTCGAACTCGATTTCATATTAAATTAGTGTTTGTTTCCATTTGAAAGTAAGAGACAAAAGAGCGGATGTGTAAAAAGGTGTAATGGTTATTCTTCTGGTACACGATGAAGCATATTTAGTGTCAGATTTTTACAAGAAGTGGCATGCAGCTTGACCGATGTTTAGTTATTCTTGCATCCCCCCGAGGAAAGTACTGGCGTATCCCAGCATGCGGAGGGAAGAGATCAGCCTATACTTTCCCTATGGAAATTATATCGAAGGCTTACTTAACAGCATCCGGACTTCTTTCGAATTCAACTCGTACATGGAACACTTTATTTTAGAGATACGTTTCACGACGGTTTATTTGTAAAAGATAGTCATATTTTTCATAAATGTAGACTACGGTCTCATAAAAAAGCACAAAATTTAATATTTTTCAAGTAAAAATGTAACAGGAATTTCATTTTTAGAAATGGTTCGAATTTTCAGGGGACGCAAAAACGGTTCAAGCTACGAAAATTGTTGGTAACTAATATCTATGTAGTTTTATAGCGAGGGTTGATTGCGAAAAGAAATGGTTCTTTTTTATGGTGTCATAAGAAAGTGCATCATATTTTAGGATTGTAAAGCACTAGTATCTATTCTCATTTCAAAGAACAAACCTGCATTCATACGTTTTTCAAAAAAAAAATTGCATACGTTCACATTTCATCTTGATAAGTGACGTCACTGTGTAAACAAAACCAGTAAATTAAGTTTATGTGGATGATATAGTCGCATTAGGCAGGTAAACTGGACGTAAACACAGTCCTCCATAGCGGGCCATGTAAGATCCTCATAATACTTCAGTGTACTAGTGCATTCATATCAGAAGCAAACATACACGCCAATGTACAGTCGGTAACATACTCTTGCATATTGATTTCGTGTACACAGATGTTCACAAAACAACATTATATTTCACTCTTAACCTTCACAGATTTTGTCCATACTGGTGGATGCGACAGGTATGAATCAAGTAAGTAAAAAATAAGAATATGAGAAAATTATTAAAGTATGTGAAAAAAAAAAAAAAAAAAAATTAAAAAAAGAAAAAAAACCCCAAAAAAACAAAATAAAAAAAAAAAAAAAATTTATTAAAAAAAAAACACCCAACCAAAAAAAAAAAAAAAAAAAAAAAAAAAAAAAAAAAAAAAAAATAAAAAAAAAAACCCCCACCCCAAAAAATTATTTCGATTCTTATTAGCCGAATTTATGAAAACTATCGTAACTACTTCTGACCTTTTTTCAGTTCGGCGGTAATGTGTAAAATGGCATTAATAGTGGCTGTTGGAATTCACTCCCCCATTCGGGCAACCAGTCAAGATATCATACATAACAATATAACACAAACTTATTTTAGTTTAATCATCTAATAGACTAATACATAAAAAAAAAAAAAAAAAACCCAACTGTAAAATAAAAAAAAAAAAAAAAAAAAAAAAAAAAAAAAAAAAAAAAAAAAAAAAAAAAAAAAAAAAAAAAAAAAAAAAAAAAAAAAAAAAAAAAAAAAAAAAAAAAAAATAAAAAAAAAAAAAAAAAAAAAATAATTTTTTTTTTTTTCCCAACAAAAAAAAAAAAAAAAATAATTATTAAAAAAAATATTTTTTTTTAAAAAAAAAAAAAAAAAAAAAAAAAAAAAAAAAAAAAAAAAAAAAAAAAAAAAAAAAAAAAAAAAAAAAAAAAAAAAAAAAAAAAAAAAAAAAAAAAAAAAAAAAAAAAAAAAAAAAAAAAAAAAAAAAAAAAAAAAAAAAAAAAAAAAAAAAAAAAAAAAACCCCCCCCCCCCCCAAAAAAAAAAAAAAAAAAAAAAAAAAAAAAAAAAAAAAAAAAAAAAAAAAAAAAATACTTAAAATATATCTTAAACCGCTGATTTTATCGATAATGACAGGGAATGCATAGCTGAAACTCTAAAGTTGAGTTATAATTCTTCCAAAGATTCTATTATATATGTTTTGGAAGTTATTTAGTTTGACATCGGCTATAGGGTATGTCCCTTAAACAAACAAAAAAAAAAAAAAAAAAAAAAAAAAAAAAAAACAAACAAACAAAAAAACGACTGACCATTATGTATGAGAAACGTTCTAACAAAAATAGCGACCGAAAAATGAAGTACAATTTTACAAATATAATTGCAGGCATGAGGTATTATATACATCACCCAGTGATCGGGAATAGTTAAAATAGGGGCTTTCCCGCTGAAATAGGTTATTATGTGCAACGAAGTAACAAGATCTAAGACTATTTAACCTCATTATAGCCTTGACTTTAATTAAGGACACACATTGTAACACCTGATTATAAATACGTTAAATGAAAACAACTTATTATCATAAAGAGGTAATAATGCCCAAAATAAAAAATGTAGACAAGTACAGTGACATTGTAATATATAAATATCACATGCACTTGAGGGTGATAGCAGATATTGTGAACCCGAGAAAAGTAATGTCAACTGAGGTGAAGCTTTCACCCTCAAGTGCATGTTATATTTATTTTATTATACCGAAAAACTACGAATTTAAGAAATTGAAAATATCCGTCAACTAGAAGCGTCTGAGAGGTTATTTTATTGGGAACCCAATAATCTATTTTAGACTTACAGCGGTCTAACATCATGATGTTACATGGGTAACATCATTTTTATTTTATTGGGAACCCAATAATCTATTTTTAGACTTACAAAGGTGTATCATCATGATGTTACATGGGTGTTGTAAATGTAACGTAATTTGCCGCGCCGCGCAAATGTATCATGTTACGTTAATGACGTCAACGTCATATTGTTGTTATTGTTATTGTTGTTTATGTACGTCAGTATTATTACGGAAGTAAAAGGACGAACCTGTACACAACGCTTAGTATTTGCAACCCACGTTTACGAAATTGGTGCCGTGACTAAAGAAGAATGAATCTTCAGAAATTACAAACACAGAGACATGGTCACCGACGTTTCGTCGAAAAATACCTGGAGAAAAGTGTGCAAGCAAAAGAAAATGGATCCATGTTGGAGTTTGACGCTATTCTAGAGTCTGTCGAAGCCAAGATGAAAATTATAGAGACACTCAATGAGAAAATCTTGTCGCAAACGGAAGTAGACGGAACAGAAGAGGAAATTTGGCAAGCAGACGACTATTCATTGCAATTGGAGATCAAGCTGCGTCACTTACGAGAGTTCCGAGGTCAAAAAGAGAAGAAATCCGAGTCCAACTCAACCCCAGATGACCAAAGAAATTCAAGTGATCGGCAACGCAACAACAATGGTTTGAACCCCGAAGCTCCTCACGGCAGAACTGTAAGTTACACTTCTCATAATTCTGTAAATTCGGCACAATTTTACAGATTACCTAAGATTTCGTTACCAATTTTCAACGGCGATATACTACACTGGCAGTCCTTTTGGGATTCTTATGAGTCAACTATACATACAAACGTAAATCTCACAGATATGCAAAAGTTCACCTACCTGAAATCACAACTCGAAGGCAACGCTGCACGAGTAATTGAAGGGTTCGCCATGACAAATGCTAACTACATACGGGCAATTGATCTACTTAAGGAAAGGTTCGGTCAGCAACACAAGATCACGCACGCCGCAATGCAAGATTTGTTGAAATTACCTGCACCGTCGGGTAAAATATCGAGTCTTAGAAACTTTCATGATAAAATGGAGACATATATTCGCAGTTTGGAGGCTATGGGACAATGTCAAGAAATCTACGGAAATTTGCTAGTGCCAATTGTATTAGATAAAATGCCAAGTGAAATTAGAAAACAGTTAGCACGCGAAAATGGTGACAATAATTGGATGTTTCAAGATCTACATCAAGCGATCAACAAAGAAATTGGTATTCTGGAGGCTGGTAACGCGCGCAGTGAACCGGAAATACAAGAGTTCGAGGCTACAGCGTCCTTTCTCACGGGAGCAAGACCCAAGAAAAGTGGAACCGGAAGTTCATTTCGTAGAGCCGAGATCAAGTGTGCATTTTGTGAAGGCGGACATAAGTCAAGTGAGTGCAAAACTTATATAGAGACTGATTCCAGATTTAAAATTGTGAAACAGAAACACTTATGTTTTAACTGTTTAGGCAAACATCCAGTCGCTAAGTGCAGTTCGAGTAAAAGATGCCAAACTTGTAAGCGGAAACACCATACGACAATTTGCAGCAGCCGACAAGGAGGTATGCAGACGACAAATGCGAGCGTTAGCGAGACCGCGTCACTGGAAGCAGCCGTTCTACATTCGTACACGAGTCTACCAGACAAGGGAGTGTTGTAGCATCGAACATAGAAGATTTGGAGCCGTTAACGCCGTCACATCTACTTTACGGTCGTAAGATGACGTCACTTCCACATCACGAGCAGTTCACGAACAATGATGTAACGTTAGATAAAAGTGACCAAACGATACTTACCAACCGAGTAAAAACGCAAACAAACATTATCAGTCAGTTCTGGAAACGTTGGAGGTCGGAATACCTAACCTCATTACGAGAATATCACAAAACTACGGGATCGAACGAGGAACGTATTCGAGTGGGAGATGTCGTGCAGATCCACGACGAGGGACCACGAATCCGATGGAAACTTGCAGTAGTCCAGGAGCTGATCACCGGAAATGAGTTCGTGCCGCGAAGATCAAAACTAAGCAGGGTCTTACAACAAGACCAATAGTAAAGCTTTAGAGACTATTCACTTGTGATAAAAGTAATTCTAGAGACTGTTCGTGAGAATTCAGAGAATTTACATGCATTTTAAAGAATGAGTTTAACATTTTACTTTATCTTAAAGTAATTTCATATATTGACTTGTAATTACGTTGAGCATTTACAGCACGCTATAACCTATTTCATAATAAAGTTATTCTCTAAGAGTTTCATCATAACAGAGATAACAGATTTGTGTAAGCATATCCTACATTTATTTTGTTAAATTCATATAACTTTTCGCGGCCCCCAGAATGTTGTAAATGTAACGTAATTTGCCGCGCCGCGCAAATGTATCATGTTACGTTAATGACGTTAACGTCATATTGTTGTTATTGTTATTGTTGTTTATGTACGTCAGTATTATTACGGAAGTAAAAGGACGAACCTGTACACAACGCTTAGTATTTGCAACCCACGTTTACGAAAATGGGTAACATCAATTTTTGTTCGCCGATGCGGTATGGGAATTTTATATAGGGAAAAGCATGAGAGGTATAATAATACCGAATGTTACATTCCCGGTGCATAGGTTTAGACAAAAAACTCAAGCCGCTGCCTGTGATCACAGTAACCTCTCATAGATTGGGGATCATGGGTTCGAGCAAAATACGGTTGCACGGGCGTTGCACTCATACAACAACTACATCACAGCGGTCGTAGAATAGCCATTTTTATAGTAAATAGAGAAGTCAGAAACGCAAAACAAAACAATACCATGAGCGAGAGGGGAGGAACGGTTATTTGTAAAAGGATATGATGATCTTATCTAGTCTGATCGACCAATCACTAAGTAATTAAATGGGTATTTAACGGTGAAATTTTGTACTGATATGCTGTTTTCTATAGTTTCAATGTAAGATATTACAAATGTGGCAATACAACTTTTAATCCAAAATTGTCTACAAAGTTTAAAGAAACATGAGATCACACGAAACAAGACAGCATGACTTGTTTCTTTTTTAACAAACAATATTGTTAAAAGATTTAAGTAGCATTTCTCTTAATGAATACTGAATTCAGCCCGCAATCATTCAGACGTAATCTACATGTATATAGTTCGATGAGACAAACACAGATTTATAAAGTTCCATGATTCTGGTATATTTGCAAAGTATTTCTTTATAGAACAATAATATACACTAGCTTGATAATTTAAATTAATTAATTTACATTGTAATTCCATTGTTAAAAGTTAAGCTGAATGAGCAAGAATTTGGTTTTGTTTTCATATACTGTATAAACCATACACTATATAGTAAAGTTGTAAAAGGACGTAAGAGCTGCAGGAAGTTTTTAAATTCCCGGAGCACTTTCGTCCCTTTTGCAGGATAAAAACCACATCCAATATTGAGCGGAGGTCATCCAGTTTAATGAAAAGAATAAAATAAAACTGTGAACAGTAAAACTGCTAATTAAACACAAAATGTTTTAAAATGTGTTAAAAGTTGAAAATGTCTTTTTTTCAAACTTGTGTATTTAATTGATTACATGTATAACTCAATAGAGAAAGAAGGATTAAAATGTAATTCTAACACTATTTCAAATTTCTCCTTTATAGGCAAAGAAGGATTTGAGCGTGATATACCTACCAAGTATATCACTCTAGGCGTTCGGCTAACTGTTTTTGACTGCTGAAATTCCCTCCCGCGTAATTTTCACACAACATCTGTGAGTGTGCATGCGATAATACGCTTCGATTTGTAGTTTTGTGAATGAATTGACGTGATGTAAAACAAATCGTAGCAACATTTTCTACACATCCGGTATCGCCATCAATATCAGCAACAACAAAAACATGCCGAATAGCGTTTTATTTGAGGAGTAAAAAAAAGAACAGCACGAAAATTTCATGAAATGCAAGGAATGCACGGAATACTATAAGTTCAACGCAGCGATTTCGTGTAAGCGCATCAAATAGTACCCCTTCGAGAATTTTTGTTTGTTTAAGTTAACGTGTTAGAATGGAAATAGATTTTACTTTTGAGTGATATACCGGTAAGTATATCACTGTGTGTCGTTTGGATGCATCGTAATTAATCACTCAGGCCTTCGGCCTTCGTGATTAGATTACTACGCATCTACACTCCACACAGTGATATACTAACCGGTATATCACTCAAATGTGAAATCTATTTCCTAAACATTTTCTAATGTGTAATGTTTTTAATTGTTAACTTAAAAGTCCCAATATGACTAAATGTTCGTTGACTTAGATAAATCTCCTACCATCGGTATTTCAATACTTTTATTTCACCACAGACGGAGGCTCATAAATCCGTTATATTAAATGTATGACATGCTTAAAATTGTATCATTTAAGGAAATTTCAATTATTCTTTTCAGACTGGCGGTGTTTCGACAGATGGACAAATTGTTCAAGTTATGGCACTAAATTCTGCAAAAATGATAAGTTCATTAGCTTCGCCAATTCTAAATGCGCGAAATTTTGTGGAAAATGTAAGTGAGATATTTTAATATGTTTATTTAAATGGACTCTATGCCGTCACGATGTATGGATTTGAAAATCTATAAAATTAGAGAGCAATTCTTAAACAGTTTTAACAGTTTATAGCTGTACTTTAACTATTTGCTATTAGAAACATAAATTGTTTTAAGAGTCCAGTGGCGCAGTTTCTTCTCTATGTATAGTGCCTGTCTAAAATACAGCGTCACAGAATAGCCACGACAAGATAACGGGCGGTTCCAAGTCCGAGTCAGGGTTTACACTGTTCTGTCAATATCCGTAACGGCTAATGAAACATTTCATCTTGTCCTGTCTAGCGTTTTTTAATACCATCTTATCTTATCTTATCATATATTGCCCTACCCTATCCGCCCATATTCTGTTTCTTGAAGATTACTAGAGTGGGTGTATAGAATAGAACGGATTCCATGTTATTTTTTGAGTGTTTAAATGGATTAATCAAGTTACCTCCATTGTTGTAACAACATTTAAGTATTCAACTACGGTACTATTATTTAAATATGTCATGTCAGATGGTTAACGAATTTTCGGGATCTATAAATATTCACTGTAAAATCGGTGCAGTTGATATTGCAGTATATCAATGCTCTGTGTATAGAAGTTTGGCTTTTGAAATCTTTGGATATACAATAAACAAAAGATAGCCATAATATTAGTTAAAAAATATTCTGGCATATCAGATCGGCATTTCCGATGAATTTACCCATATCCCGTGAGTTTACTCATGCATGAAAGAGCGGTCTGGCACTCCTCCTATGCCAGCCGACTATCGCGATTACTTGTTACGTAATGTTATAAACATTGTGACGTCACTTTCCCAAACACAACGTCTGAACAACGTTTGTTTTTATAAATAAAATATTGATGCACACTTAACGTTGGTATATCCACTCTAATCTTTAACGAACAGTAACCATTTAAATGAAATATGATGGAATTAATATCTAGCTTCGAGTACTTTTTTAGTAAATATTTATGTTTCTTTTCTCTGCGTTCCACAGACATTAAAGCTTAAATCTTATTTTTAAACAAAAATATTATATGTCATTACAGGTTTTGCTGACAGCTATGGCAGAAAATTTATTTTAAAACTGCCCTACGTACACACAACAGTCAGCAAGTGTGTAAAATGGTGTAAAATACTCGTTTCGCCGCTTAACAAGAATACTAATGTTGCAGTTTTTTGGTCAACGCCCACCGCCAAGTACACTGTTACTGAAACGGTTGTTCACGGAGCGCTTTTTGATAACGGAGAAAGATACTATGATTGTAGTGATGCTCAGTCTGAAGGTGGCGGGATGACCTATCACACCATTTTCTCTGATGATGATATTTCAGTAGTTGTTATAAATAAATGTATTGATGAAATATACAGCTACCGGGTTTATCCAGTTGATACATTTGATACCGAGTTCATGATGCTTGATTATAATGAGCATGATTTGACAGAATGTAGCTTTGTAACCGAGCATAAAAATGTCCAATATGTATCATATTTTTCAATAAATGTTAAATTTAGCACAGAACAAGATTCGGAACAGAATAGCTTAAATTTGGGTTCAAGAATGACAACTGAAGCAAAGAAAAATGACATTTCCGGCAGCTTAATTATGTTTGATAAACCATCTGCTGTGTTTTGTGGTAAACAATTTGAAAAAGACAATATTGCAAATTGGTTCCATCAACTTTTGCCAGTAAGTGTTTGGTCGACTGAGTACATGATTCCAGCTTTTGTCAACAGTTCATTCAAAATCGAGCTACTTGTTGTGTCAAATGCAGATAACACTGTTGTCAATATAACCGGAGGATTTGACGCTACCCACACAATTTACAACAGGGGAGATAAGGTCACTCAGGATATCGATGCCAGGTCTGCATACAGGATCAATGCCTCTCAGAAAATAGGAGTCGGCCTGCGCATTTACGATCCGAGTAACGAAACGAACTTCACCTCATTTCATATGCTACCTCCATCTAAAAACTTAGTAATACATGACACGGTCGTAACATCGTATCACAATAAAATACTTGAAACGTTAGTGTCTGATGTCAAGGATGTTAAAACTTATTTCGTCGATGAAAATCTCGCCCCGTCAACCGTGTCGAAAGCTCCAGATGACTATCGTCACGTACATCAAAAAAGTAACTTGTTTGGAATGTCTGTAGTAACGTATGACCCTGGACATTGGTTTGTCATCCCAGGAAATATAAAATGCAAAGTGCTACATATGGTAAGAAGTTTAAAGGCCACTATTAAATAACTGCCAAAATGTTTATTATTTCTTCGTGTACCAAAATCCGCAAAAAAATGTTATGATATTCAGTACTGCAACAATTAAAACTGAACATAGTAAAGGTTAACAAATTAAATCCAACACTTTAAAAACAGAGACATAACTTATGAATCTTTTTTTATATTGTAGGACGGAAACGTATGCAATATGTCGTTTCGAGGAGAAGGCGATAACCAAGACAATGATTGTGACGGCCTCTTCGGCGAAGATGTATGTTATAATACATACGGCGTCTATAGGGAAGGTATGAATAGCTAAATTAGTACAACTTTCAAGTACAACTTACGTTGTTTCTAACATTTGTGAGTGAGTTCTTACTATTTTGATGCTCTGCAACACGGAGAGGGGTAATCCGTGTACAATCACCCACATCACAAGTTCTTGCCGAGGCATTATAAATTTTGCAGAAGCTTCGATTTTCTATGAGCGCTCTGAGACATTTTTAAAGGTCGGCATATCAAAACTCTACCGTCCACCCGCGTGTCCGTCCTTCAATATTTTCGTTTCAGGGCTGCAACTTTGTCATGTATGAATGGAATTTTGTATACTTTGGCACAAGTGTTTAGTGCATAAAGACGTCATGTCACGTGCACTGCAAACGTCCCAACCTCACATGTTAAGTTCACAATTAGAAGTAACGTAATCCTGTCCGTATTCTTTGTCATGCTTGAAGGGATTTTAAAATCATTTGGTAAAAATGGTCAGCACATGAAGATGACGTGTCGCTTGCAAGACCTGATTTTCTCATGTATGAATCCATTGTGCACACTATCTTCTAAATGAAATTATTCAGTAAATTTTAATTTTGGATATAAATATTGAATAATTGGCTCTAAATTAAAAAATATGGACCATTCAATGCCTGAAATATAACGAAAACAGAGGTAAACCAACACAAATCCAATAAAGTCATAACTACAAGCTTATCTCTTAAATATCAGATGTAAAGGACCTAAACTGGTTTTCCGCGCAGTTATAATAAGCTCGCTTTTAACCAGAAGTTTGGAATCTTTCATCCGCAAATGAACTGACAAGTAAGTTGTAAAACTGAACTGACAAGTAAGTTGTAAAACATTGTTTTAATTGAGAAATTTACGTTGTAAAGCACCTTTTAATTGGATAATACCGAATGAGTAAATCCGATGAAATACTGGTGCATCTTCTCGAATGAGTTCATAATAATCTAATGCACAACAAATTTAAATATATCAACATAATATGTTGTTACCGCCATTCTATTGTTAATCATATCTGTTAGTGTAGGGTTGTGGGTTCGAGTCCCGACCATGATGAACTTGTGTTCTCACCCTGTGGTATTTGCGGCTTTTGACTGAATAAAATCAATTTTAAGATAACATCTAGCTATCAATCGCTTTAATATACTCATTATTCACGACCTTTCTTGAAGATAGTTCTTGTAATGATATTTGAAAGATTTAAGTTCACATTATTGAAGCTATGATTTACATTTAACGCCTTTAAAAAACCAAGCACGTCGCTGTTTAGCTTTTTTAAAAACTTACGGTAATCTTTTAAAAAAAATTGACATCGGCTTGCTTGTTTTTTGGTAAGAAAATGTAACATTGTGTATTTCTGTTAATATATAGATGAAGCAAATCCGTGTTCTTTTTGATATTAGTCAATGCCCCCAAAATTCAAAGTATACTTTTAAAAGTGTTTATTATAATAAGATGCTTTAGCTCTCCGCCTATGATGCGGTAGTGTAGACTATGACTACAGTGTCGTTAAAGGTAAATCTGTACTGCTGAGTGATATAGACACCGTAGTCTATAGTAGACTGTAGATGCAGTGTTTACTATCCAACTCAGTGTCGAACATTATATGGTGCAAAGTTCCTTGCTGTGTAGACTATAATATAGTGCAAAATGCCTTGCTGTGTAGACTGATATTGTGAAGCAGACTCTGGGACGGACTGAGAGTAGACTGTTATCACAACGTAGATATATCGTTGAGCAATGATATTGTTTTCATACAGCTGATCAGAAAGGGCTTTGTATAGATAAAGGACTGGTCTCCATAGGGCATATAACATTGATCACTTCTAAGTATTGCAATTATTAAATAACTATTGTTTATTGGCTCTAATTATCTTTAACTACCCGACGTAATGAAATAGAAAGAGCTCTTATAAAATTGAAAGACAGGGCCAATATAAAAATCAGGGTCAATATCACCTTTTGGACCGGTCTAATAAAAGATTGCTGACGAATGATTGGCTGTTGAGAAATCTGAGCATTATAATTGGCTGATGCGTTCAGATTTTTAGTTTCTCGAAAAAAGGAAAATGGCAGTCATCTTGAAATCTGTTAAAATCAGACTTGAAGATTAAATGGCGAAATTGAAAATCAACTTTTAACAATTTCTGCTTTGAAACCCATTTAGAAGGATAGAAAATGCTCCAACTAAGAAATTGGATACCCATATCGATATGTTAATTTAAAAAATAAATATGCTACATGTAGAGGTATTTCTATTTACATAATTATCTGATTTTCTGTCTGTTCTGAAGGGTTACTGACAATGGAGATGGTAGTCTATATGATATAAAATGAATCATTTTTAGTTTGATTAGTTACATGTATTTAATAAAGTTGTCATGAAATCAGTTATTTGATATTGACCCTGATATTGTTCCTCTGGCATTCGTATTGCCCTCGCCCTAAGGTCTCGGGCCAATACGAATGTCCTCGGACAAATAACAGGGCCAATATCAAATCACTCATTAAATTACATATACTTCTAAAATATAGAGGATATGTGTTTCTTTCAGTGCACTATTAGTTTTATTTCACAAGTTAACACCAAACATTGATATTTCACGAATTGTATCAACTGTTTCTCAAATTTTGATTCAAAATTGCTATAGATGAATAAAAAAGTTTTAACTAATAACATGTATACCCACAACACTATATACATTTCAAAAACCAAAATTTTATAGCCTTTTTTCGATTCTATGTTACGTTCTATCACCGGTAAATGAGGGGAAATATGTATGTCATAGGTGAGAAATTGGATAAAGCTAAGTATTTTAGCGTAATTAATCACTCACTGTCATTCACGTGTATGATAGTTTTGTATTGAGGACGAGCTGGAGATTCTGGGTGTGAAATTATGGGACTTTTGTTTAGAATGTGTTTAAAAAGTAGTTCGGCAAAAACAGTGAAAATAAAAATGATATTTTCACTGCTTTGAAACCGATAAATTTCAGTATTTCACTGAAAAGCATAAAATATTTTTTTTATTAGTTTATTCCCGTAAAGGGATTCGATAGATAGCAACAAGTATGACTAGGATTTTAAATAACCACACACTTGCCGTCAGTAACTAATTACAATGTCTTACACGAGACAAATATGACGAGCTGATCGGACACATCGTACGCTATACTTCAAGGATTATGTCATCAATACAGGTCAACTGTTATTATCTACTTAAAATAAAATAAAGTAATTCATAATTATTGCTGTTCTTTAAAAAAGAGGCCAAGCTCATACATCAATTATTCATACTAAAATTCTTATAAAAATATTTTTGTTTGAATAAGTATCAAAATGATGTCAAAGAAGATTTAGTAATTCTAAAATTGACTGTTTGATAACAAAAGTGGAATCCGACTTTGAAAACTGTAAGATAATTTAATCTTGAAATTTTGATGAAATAAAAAGGGATTTGCCCTTTGAATACTTTAAAAGTTGGAGCCAAAAGATAATATGAAAGCAGGTATCTATAACCCTGGTATATGCACAAAAATACGCGAGTTAATGCCAGTACGCAAATACATTCAGTATGCACCAAAACAAAAGCGTTAATGACGCAAACGCCATTGGCTAAAAATGCGCACAAAAGGTTTTGCGAATTGTCAACCAGAATTCATGGTCGGAAGCCGTAATTATTTACTGAGTAAAAGAACGTTGAACTAATCAACGTTAATAGCTGGTATTCAATTTTATCTAAAAAAAAATATAACAAAGAAAGACGCGACAGGTGCCTTTTATTGTTCTTTGGGAGAAATCTACATCAACACCGCTCTTCAAAAATTGGGGACATAAACCTGGAAGTGCTTCCATAAAACTCATTCAAACTGTAATTTCAACAATATACATGTCTATATATATATATGTTTACATGTAATTACATACTAAACATAACATGGTTAAAGAACAGACACAGTGCCACTCCAACATATTATTCACATCTACTGGCCTAATCTACCACAGTGTTACCAAGAAACTCATGTCTAATTCAAAATATAGTGCCATTTCTCCCTGTGTTTAAAAGTCTTTTCCGTATAAGATGTTCCTTTTGTTTAATGTTCAGTCGTTAATATGATTCACAGAAGGTGATTCACTAAATATCAAGTGTCAGTTTAAACGAAAGTAAGTGTGTGTGTGTGTTGGTGGGGGGGGGGGGAAGGTTCTTGCATGCCTTCTAGCAGATATTATCTTATTTACACGAATTGTTCTAGTCACGTGACCAGAACTTTCTTGCGCAATGGCTAACATCCTGTTTTTTTTAGTGTGTTGCATGTTTGTATAAGAATATATCTTCAAACAAGAGAAGTCTTACACGTTCTTTCTTAACAGTTCGCTTTACGTTTCTGCATAGAAAGACCGATAACATACAATGTAATTATAATTTCATTAAGATCCTGAAGGAAACCTACTATATATGTTTACAAGTCATTCATGACGTACTCTACGTTTGGCCTAAATTGAATGATTCATGTGACGAGTGAGTATTATCATAGTTTGTATGATTATTTACAGACAAAGATCTTGATGGAGGCTTTGGTGAAGATTGCAATAAGACAATGGCAGGTAGGTTCTTCGCGCACATACACATGAACACTAGGAACCTTACACATACATGTAGTAAACTATTCAGATTAAATACTGTTACAGCGTAGAACGCAGTCATTAAAAATGGCACAGACTGTAGACAAGTTAACTTATTTTATTTTGTGTCCTGTAACTATTTTGCACCTAGTTTAATTGCTATAGTCTATACCCAGCTGAGTCTGTTAGAGACTGACGATCTTGCGTTCACTAATAGTCAGAAACTCTCTGTTGTAGAAGTTATTTTGACTTCTTCGCCTTTCAATCGTACCGAAAGACGGACATATTATGCCAAATTCATAGTCCTCTTCTCTACATCAAACTAGAATTTTATAAAATCATCATTTTTATCATTTGTTATAACTATAAAGACGTAACATTTTTGTCCCAGGATCTCTTTTAATTTTAATTACTGAAGATATAGTTACATAAATGTATTGATAGGATAATGATAGAACCAAGTTCCTTTCACTCTAAAACAATTTTGACATATATTTTTCTTTCGTATTCAAGTTGTTTTTCCAAGAAAAAGAGTTGCCAGAAAGCCTTTCTTATTCTTGCAATATCATTGGAAACCATTAGACTGCACAATGTACAATGTATGTAATATGTACTAATTCATTAAAAAGGCAAAGTTAGAAATGGTTGTGGTACAAATAAAGGCCAGGGAGTTTAAATATTCAAAGAAATGTATGATGAAAAAGGTTCGAATATCGGCTATACATGTTGTTGCAAACAGTTAGGAAATCACAAAACTATTGTTTGGAAATGTCAAATAGTTTTTTACTATACATTAGACGATGTATACCATAGAGCAACAATTAAAAAAGTATTTTATCATGTTCGTGTTTTTTATGTAGGGCCAGTTGTGATTTCGAAGCCAAAAGAGCCAATGTGCATAGAAATAGATAAACCCCCTGGTCAGTGCTGGAATGTGTGTACATGTAAATGTTCCTTGGTTGAGAAGTACGAGGCAATGAAACATATGAGCAAAGAAGAGCTGGAAGAGGCACAGCAAAATGAGACTGAACGAATAAAAAAAGAAATGCATGTATGTATTAATTACACTTTTAAATTATGTGAGTAATGTTATTGAAATACAAAGTGTCTAGAAAAATTCAGAGATGAAAAAAAATATTCAAGATTCAGTTTTGAGGTAAACTGGTTGAATTGGGTATTGACGAAGCTTTAAAGTATCGTTCGATATCGTGCACTGAGCCGTGAATGAAATTTTAGCTTATTGTTACCCCGGAAAACACGAATGTCGTAGCTTAAGGATAAAAATACAACAACAAGAAAGAAAGAAAAAAAAACAAAAACGAAACGTTAATATGGAAATGATGATATAAAAACGTTGTTTTAATAATGTGTTGTTGTTGAATTTTCAATTTTTTATTTGTAGCTCAAGGGTGAAATTCAAACTATGGCGAAGTGTTCTGTATGTGATGTTCATAAGTTACTGTACTTGGCGAAAGAGTTGTCTTTATATAGTTAATATTATAGCTACATTGAGTTTTCTGTCTGCTGTCTCTTCTCATAAATTTATCCCGTCTTCTAAAATGATCTAGTCAAGTTTAATGAGTTAAAAGATGTTTTAATGTTCCATTTGTGGTAAAACAATCTATGATAAGTGAAAGCCCTGTGAATCTAGTTCTGCATATTGCAAGTTGGGGTCACTTAGGCAAAGGTCAAGGTCAAAGATTCCGGAACCCTTACAATCTATTCCGCTCTTCATCTTCTTAACCCCTTGTCGGACTTCCATCAAACTTTTAGGGGAGCATAAGTGTGAAGTCTAGTTGTACAGCTTACAATTTGGGATCGTATAGTCAACATTGCTATTCTTTTTTTATTTTCATCAGACTAATAAGAACCACTTGTTTGAAGTGTATTAGTGTATATGGTAGTTTAGCATCATATGGTTAAAGAGCAAGGCCACAGGAGCCTGAAATGTGAAATGAATCTTGTGTACTGATCATCACCATGAAACCTTCAGGGAAGCATCAGTATGAAGTCAAGTTTTGCATATTATTATAGATCGGGGTCACCTTGTGTATTATTTCCTTTTGTAGGGACTGGGGCATGTGTTTTCAACAAAAGAAAACATATTCTAGTTAACTACGTATTTTCTAAGTGTTTTAATTTCATAGTGTCTGCTTCAGTGTGTTTAATGTTGCTATTTTTTCTGTATATTAATGCAATGTTACAATTTTTGGACTACAATGCAATATAGTGTCGTAAAATGCATTCCTAACATAAATCTAGAATCTTTTCAACATGTATTGTTTAATTATACAATTTTCGCATCACATATCTGCAAACATATTTTACGATGATGATTCCAGATTGACAAAAACGCACTACTGTCTACAACTGCAAAGAGGAGGAGTGCACGTGACAAACGGAAGAGCGCGGCAGGTATTGGTTATGTCGGCATTGGTCTATTTGCTGTAGTTTTCGGTATGATCTTCATCATGGACATATCGTCACTTCTCAGAGATGCACGCATACTACTGGCCAACTTACGGGAGGGATTTGAGCGGCTTTCAGAATGCTTTAAATGCTTTAAAAGAAGGAGAGAAGGCTAAAAGTTATCACAATGAGGAGACTTGCGTAGTTTTGGACGTATGAACGTTTTCATTAGATTTTATTCAACGGCACACTGGAACTAAACACCAATATATCGAACTAAGCGTGTGCTACAGAAACGAATATTTCCCGTTATTTGTGACATGTATGTCGTTTATTTACTATAGTCAATATGATTTAAAACATATCGCTGTTATTTTTTCACCTTAACAGATTAAATAATTGTGTTCATAAAAGTAACTCTTTAGCAAAACAACGTATGGATCCATTTGTTAGAACAAAAATACTCTAGGACCAGTCCATAGCTTTAGTTAAATTAGCACATTAATATGGTACACACGTGTGATGAAGTTTATTATTTGTTTAATTTCAGTCGCAATCATTCATTTCTGCAGTTTCGAATTCGAAAGATACATATATATCAATAGGCTTAGAATATTTACAGTAAACGCAATAGAAGTGTCATATTAGATTGTTTGGTCAGATGACGATATTAAGACCGCGTACGTGACTTGATTCTATTTTTGTCGCTAAATTTTAATTATTGTATTTCAAGTTCAAAACACTAAATTTGTTTGTGATATTAGTATTCTATATTATACATCTTATTTCGTCTACAAACTGACATCCTATTTATCTATGATTCTGAAATCATTTACATTTATATGTTAAGCAATCGTTATTTCATGTTGGTATCATCATAAAAAAAAAAACAAAAACAAAAAAAACTGCGATTGCCCTTTATATTCTCGCTTGTTTATTATATTTGTTTTTGTATTTCACGAACTATCATGCCAGCCCTGTAAACTGTCATTAATTCATATAGTGAAATTAGACCATGTTCTCATTGTTTTGGACATTGGATTCGCGGTTGTGTAATCTTTTAAAAAAAAGTTGTTCGTACGGATTTGCCTCCTGCCCCTTGTTCTTGTTTGCATATTGACTTGACAATATTACTGTAAAATCAAACGACTGTGATTTTGGTAACATCACAACAACTTTATTGTACTCAAACACTTGATAATTCCGTCATATTAGACATACATTTTTCAAACTTACATGTACCTTACTTAAATCTTCAGAAACAGTTTTTTGTATTCAAATGTTGTTAGACACGTACAGTTTCCAGACTCGTCTTCAGCAATTTGATCAATCTTTATAACAGTTCTACATTTGTGCAATATCGTCATGTACTACAATTGCTTAAACTCATCAGATATGTTGTACTTTTTATTTTTGTTTAGTCATGTATAATTTAACATACATTACATGTATTAAGACTATTTGTGGGATTTTTCAATTTTTTCCTCCCTTAATGTCCATTTATGTTGGTTCAAAATTCAACAATACCCATTTTGTATAATGAAACTATGAATTGCTTAATGTTTAATCATTTATTTATTCAAATACAATTTAATATTTTTTTTTTAATATTTAAATCCTAATTTTTTAATTATTTCATAAAATTTGTGTTTCAGATTTCAAAAACACCAAATTTGTTTTATAAATTTTTATAGTAAAGGTCAAATTTGACGAAACAAAACGTACTTGTAGTGAAAAGGTATCATGTGTTTCTTTTCAGAATAATTGGTGTTTCCGTCTCCTGTTGTTACATGTACATACATGTATTAAGTTTTTATAGTAGTTACTTGCTATCATTCTTAGCTAGGATTAAAGCTGCTCGTTCACAGTTTCTGGTGAAAAAAGCAATTTGAAAATGATATACTTAACAACACGGTAAAGATCTACCTAGCATTTTGAGAAAATATTTTTAAAATGTTGGTGAGCTTGGTTTGACGGCATCGCTACTACATATTTCAAAAGCATTTGTAACGCTTTATTATTGGGAAGCGTATATTGTCAAAAATACAGAAATACTTTAAAGGAATGTATGCTGCAACCTTTTATCTGATGATTCGTTGTAAGATATGTTAATTTCAAACAGTTCGAACCACATTCTCAATCGGAACATTACTCAATGTTCCAATTACCACATTCTGAGAGTGAACAACTTTAAATGTATAGGAATTGTTTTTCATGTTGGTAACATTGTTATACTCGAATCGTCTGCCATTCACCTTTGTGAAACCATTTAAATAGCGTTTAATGTTAGAAATAGTCTTTTAATTTGCTGTTTAGTTGTGAAAGCAAACCTAAAATGTTAATTCTATAGATGTTGTCATTTAATTATCGTTTGTGCAATCATTTCAAAAAGTCTTACTGACTTTATGTATTGATATTGTAGTGAAAGTAAAGTTTGTGTGATTGTTTACAGAATGTTCTGTTATAGAACTGATTAGAAATTTTTCATAAATTTCAAGCATGTGTGATTGTTTAAAACACTGTTCGATTTTGTATTTTTCCATACCACCTTTGTTAAATCGAACTTTTTTTAAAAACACCTTTATATTCAATTACTTAGAAATTTTAAATGTCCGTGATCGTTTAATAAACACTTTTTTATCTATTGAAATTGTGATAATATTCAAGTTAACGCGGTCAATGCACGATCATGCACTTACTTTTTCCACACTTGTGAAACCCTGCTATGAACTGAATTTTTAAAAAAATTGTCATTTTATGATAAATGTATTGTGTGCTGAAATTGCTACACACTCAACTTAGTGTCATCATTTACAAACCATTGTTCAAAATGCGCGTTCAAAACTGAGAAGCTAACCATGTGCTACAATGTATAAGAATCGTAAGATGTCCATCTCCATTTCTCTTTCGTCTGTCCGCCGTCCAAAAAAACTTCAACAACAACTTTTCCAGCATCAAAAAACACTGAACTTATATTTCAACATTAAAATTCAGTTACTTGCGGAACTCTGGTTTCTATAGCAACCAATAAGAAAAACATATTATTGTCCAAAACCACAACGTAAAGTGTAGAGGTTAAGGTGTCTGCCGCTCATCCCGGAGGTTGCAGATTCGAACAACACCAGGGTTACATCTGGTTACTTCCAAGAAGCGGTCTCGGGAGTGACTCGATAGGCTTCAAGCTTTCTTCACAATCGAGCTTATATGAATTAGTATAAACTAAACTAACGTAATGAGCTTAGATATTTGATTTGCGCTATTGTGTAGTGGTATTTTACAAAGTTTATTATGATTTTGCACGTGCGTACAACTTTTTCCATCTCCTGTGAGGTCACTTGTTGTACATTGAAATAAATTGTAAGAAAAACTGAAACAATGGTACTCTACCAAATTTGTTCAAATCGTACTCACGGAACAAAAAATGACCTCGCCTAAGTTTGAAATGATAAATTTTGAAAGTATTAGCATGTTTTACGTTTAGGCCTGTAAGGCTCAGTTAAGCGTTATAGGACGACCAGAATGGCCCTATTGTGTGATTATCTAAAACAATTTCAGGTATTGAACTTATTTAATTAAACCTGTTTTTGAGGTCATTTGAAATACTTTGATGTTCTGAAATGTATTTTAACTTACGAGTGAGTAATTGTCGAAAGCCCTGTCACGAACTGACATTTTACAGATTTTTGTTTGTGTAATTATTTCAAAAATACTTGTAAATTATAATTTGTATAAAACACAAGTCGAATTTTGTGTCATAATTTGGACATTTGTATACAGAAACTGTGAGGCAAGTCTAAATGAAACTTGACTTGAAAGAACTGTCAATTCATTTTTAAAAATGAAGACACTGAAACGTAAAAAATAACCAGAATAATACGGAGGCAGCCATTTTGAATGTAGTGACAAAATACTATTCTTACTAAATTTCAATAGGGATGTAAAGCAATGATGCAGCTTCAGTCAATTAAAAACATTATCAAATACATGCCGCGTCATCACGTTTCTGTGGTAAATAAGCATGTTTACCATAACTATTTGAGATTTTATTTGATTATACTTTGTCATTTTCACTATGACATTCTAGAAAAAAAGATTGTCTGATTCCAAACAGATTTTGGTTGCATTTACCATGTACAATCTCTTTTATATAGTGTTTTTATAACTTCATATTTGTGTGATCGTTGTAAAGTCTGTCATGAATTGATAATTTTATGAAATGCACGCTAGTGCAATCGTTTTATCGTTTTTAAATATTCATGTACCTTGTTACAATTTCTCTTTTCGTAAGTACATAATAATTTTAAAAAAATAGCGCAAGAAATTTACAAAGAGTGCTGTGACCATGACGTTTGAACAAGGTATTTTTATCAAGACAACATGTTAATAAATTTTCTTGACAAAATGGTGGGTTTTGAAGTAATGAACATGAAATATCAATATATTTGTGTTTTTATATATTGTCTTTGCTTTTGGTCACATATTATAGGCTTACATTTTGTATAATTCACTAACATGTGCGTTTGTATTCAATATACCATCAAACTAAAGTAAAATTTGTAACGGACAATTGTTTTGATTAAAATTGTATTAATTTGAATAATTTAAAGTGAAGCGTACAAACAAACAACCGGAATTTTAAAATTTGTATTCAAATCCGCAACAACACTACAACTCTCATTAAACTGATAGAGTATAACTAAAATAAACCAATGCAACATAAATAGCGGAAAGATACAATTGGTTCATTTTTAGACGAAAACAATTTTTCAAAAAGCAAGACTAAGTGAAGTATTTCTGTACGCTCATTTTGATGAAAATCGGCTTAAAAACGTCATTGAACATTGACAACTGGGATTTTACTCGTGGCCTTTGCCAAGCATAGTGAAGTGAATACACCAACTAAAAGAATAAAAACATAACTAACATTTTTATAACATAACATAATATTGTACACTCTTTGATATTTATTGAACAATTTTAATTCATGTTTCTTTGTTATAATATTTGCTTTTTTCAATTATATTGTAGTTCATAGACATTTACATTGAAGTTTGTTTGTTCGGAAGTTATGTTAATGTAACTTTCATTTTGATTATGCTTAAATGTCGCGATAAACCTGGATTATGTTACTTACAATGTAACTGGTCCGGTCAATAGATATGATCCTCACTTTTATTCATAGAATTACGTTGAACAATTCAGTATCAGCATTTCATGCATACCGATACTTTTCGATACAACTACGGAAATTGAAGCCTGTATGCAAATCAGTCATGATCGTTTAATAAACTGTCATAGAGCTATTTACCACGGCAGGTAAGTGGTAAGCATGCAGATATGCATTTGTATTAGGATTTCGTAAACAATTTCATTTTAATATTAAAAGTCTACTTTTTAAATTGTGTTTAAGTATTTGGAAATAAATCGAACGCGCTACGTACGAAAATTACCTAAATTCATTTTGTTTTTTAAAATGTAATGAGTTAAAGTGATATAACCATTCAAAAATGCCGCACAGAAGTATGTTGAAGAATGAAGCTATAACATTACATGTTCGAAATGAGTTAAAATACAGATTGATTTCACATACATGTACTGACATATATAAATGGAAATATATGTAATAGACATGTTGGATAGTCAAAAATTAATTTTACAGATATTCCTGTTTAAAACTATGGTAATATTCATTAATGTGAACGAATAAATCAGTTATTTATGTCTTTCTTAACAATATGATGGTCACTTTGAACGGTAATATTACTTCAAACCTAATTACTCTTCTCGAACTAGTCAGCTTACATGCCAACGAACTATGCATAGGTGCCTCTACAATTTTTGGTCATATCGCGAGGTTTTTTCTTAATATTTATTAACGAGGTTAATGAATTATTTTAAGCTCAACTGGACGAAGTCCAGCAGAGCTTATGACATGGTGGTCTGTCCGTCTGTCGTCCGTCTATCCGTTAACCTTTCCTTGATAACGCTTTGGGTCAGTGGGTCAAAGTTCAAGGTCACAGTGACCACTGACAACAATTCTATACAGGTCACAATTTTCTTTCAACTTTCGTCAAACCTACTCAGAATGTTTCCTGTAATATGTAGATGATCCCTATTGTTTGGTGACAATGGACCAAAGGTCAAGGTAACAGTGACCTTGGTTAGATTGTCATAGATAATGCTGTACAGGTCAAGGATTTCTTAACTTTCAACAAACTTGCTCAGAAGGTCAGCGGGTCAAAGGTCAAAGAGACCTCCGTTAGATTTTCTTTGATAACGCTCTACGGGTCACAGTTTTCATTCAACTTTCATCGGTCCAGAAGGTTTCCTGTAGCATGTAGATAATCCCTATTGATTTTTGGGTAGATGGGTCAAAGGTCAAGGTCACAGTGACCCGAACTTTGAAAATATTTTCCGCTCAATATCTTGAGATCTATTTGACCAACAGTCTTTAAACTTCATATGATAATTTGTCTTACTGAATAGATGATCCTTATCGATTTGGGTTAGTCGGTCAATGGTTAAGGTCACAGTGGCCCGATTCTACTTAATATCTTGAGATCTACATCACGCACAGTCTTCAAAAGTCATAGAGTGATTGGTGTTACTGAGTAGCTGATCCCTACTGTTTTTTGGGTCAGTAGGTCAATGTCACAGTCAGCTTTTTAGCTTTTCCTCGATAACGTTGGAAACCATTTTCACGGAACTTACTGAGATAAGTCCAGTCAGACCAGTAGAGCGATACTGGCCCTCTTATGCCTCTTGTTATTATTTTACAATGCTAATTTCGCCAGTCGGCTTTGTTATAGCAAGCCATTAAATGGATATAGTATAGAACGCAACTGAGTTATATATAATAGCTCAAACTATTAAGCTTTCTTACTTTGATCAGATGAAAATCATCGTAACATGCTTCGGTAATAAGTGTGAGGATTCTATTTAAATATTACAGTACGATTCCCACCAGACAAAGTACTTACTTGTTAAGAAAATTAACTAAAAGGGCATTCACTACAACGAGCTGATTATTTTCCCAAAACGTTAAAAATGAGTTAAATGTATGTAAAATAATAACTATAGAAGTGTTTTCAAGAAGAATATATTATCTAGAAATGTCTCGTTTATGCAAGCTGTACACTATAATTAATCGCAATTCACCCAAAAATTAAAAAGTGCTAAAGAAGGTTTTACGGAACTACAAAACACATGGGTATGTTTATTTTACCAATATTTGCTAGAAATGTTAGCTTAAACTGTCAGCTTTGGTAACAATTTTTTAAATCGTTTAAATAAAACTTTCAGGTATTTATATTCATCTCAGATTATGGGTATGCCTCTTTAATGTTGAATTAAAATTTGATACAGAAACAATGTACATACATCTTACATGTGCAAACAAGGTACATTATATCCCTTTCTAATAAAGAGTTTTTAAAGCCGCTCGCTCACAGTTTCAGGTGAAAAAAAATAATTTAACCAAGATGAAATAATATTCAAGAAAGTAAAAATATAGGTAGCACTTTTCATAAGCCATTGAAAATATTGGTTGGGTTGGGTGTAACAGCACCGCTACGCTACATGGATTAATTGGAATATTCAAAAGCGTTTGCAACGCTTTATTATTTAGTAGCGTATAATTCAAATATTGAGATATACATGCCAGGAATGCATACTGGAACCTTTAAATTTGACTAGTTTTCGCAAATTTGTTATCTGAGAGCGAGCAGCTTTTAAATCAGTTTTAATTACAGGTTGTTTTTTATTCTATTTGTTTAATATTCTATGTAGTAAAAGCACTTGCGATTTGAAATAAAACTGCTTTAAGCTTAGTCTCAGTTTGTTCTTTGTAAACCGATGTAAGTACACTAATACAATACAGCAAGTGACCCCCAGGCAGGGTCAATTTTGACCCCGAGGGCATGAGATGAACACACTTGATGGAGCTCTACTAGGCAATGAAACATACTTAATATCTAAGCCATATACTTTGTTGTTTCTGACAAGAAGAAATATAAAGTGGTTCCTATCAAGTCTATATGAAAATCAGTGACAACTTGGTGTAGTAAATTCTGACCCCAGGTAGAATAAAAGAACACAATTAGTAGAGGTCCACTAGGCAATGCTTCATGCTAAACATTTAAGCTCTAAGTTTTTTTCTTATATAAGCCTTTGAAAAATCAAGTGACTTTCCCGTTAGGGTCAATTTTGACCAAGGGGTCATAATTTGAACAATCTTAGCAGACATTAACTAGGCAATACTACATGCTAAATATTTAAGATATATTCTAGTGGTTTCAGAGTCTTTTAACATTTTTCCTATATTAGCCTAGATGTAAAATCAAGTGACGCCGGGCGGGCTCAATTTTCACTCGTGGGTCATGATTTGAGCGATCTTGGTAGAGGTCAACTAGACGATGCTCCATATCTTAGCTCTAGGTCTTATGTTTTCAGAGAAGAAGATTTGTTGTTATGGCAACCGGAGTTCTGTATTTAACGGAATTTTTTAAAACAATTTTGGAAGAGCTTTATGCAAGGAACATCCCTACCTGGTTTCATCAACACTGACTAGAATTTTGAAGAAATTATGGTGCTAGAATTTAAATACAGTTAAATATTGAATTGTTTGTTAAATCAATGGCCATAACTGTGGAAGAACTCATCCGATTAAGCCAATAATTTAACTAGTCTAAGATCTTACAGTCATACACATTCTCTGTAAATATGATTAGGACCATTGAATAAATGATGGTGTTAACATAGTTAGATATTAGAATCTTTTGTTAAATCGAGGGCCATAACTCTAGAAAAACTAATCCAATCAAGTCCATAATGTAAACTCATCCGAAATCCTATTGTCATACACATTCTCTGTCAATATGATTGGGATAAGTGAAGAAATGAAAGTACTAGAGCGTAAACATAGTTAAATATGGCCATTTTTGTTAGATCAGGGGTTATAACTCTGGAAGAGCTAATTCGATCAAGCCAATTATTGAACTCTCTAGAGATCTTAGGGTTATATACGTTATCTGTGAATAAAGTTAGAGTAAGGGAAGAAATGATGGTCCTGGAGTGTAAACATAGTCAAATATTGCATTTGTTTTGTTAAATCCGGGGCCATAATTAAAAAAGGACTGACCCGAGCAAACCATTAATCCAATTCATCCAATTCATCCAATGTATTGTGGCCAAAACATTGTGTTCAAGTTTCCTTATGATTGTTCTATAAATGTATGTGCTAGAGTGTAAACAAACTAATTGTAAACGCAGGGACGGACGGACGACGGACATTCAATGATCCAAAAAGCTCACCATGACCACTTCGTTGTCAGGTGAGCTAAAATGTACACGAATTAATCGTGTATGCATTTACAGACTTCAATTCGGTAACAGTAAAGGTACATGTGCATGTATGTGTGCAATGTTCCACAGGTATGATACTGAAAAATTAAACCGGCATTAATGACTGTCTTTCAACCGTCCACAAAGCTATGAAAACCAAAGTTTGTCAATCGTTTTAAAAATTTGACATTTTCAGTGTTACAGAAATGCCTCTGGATAATTTTGACGATATGCCTTATAATGGATATTTACTAACTAAAAAGGATATTTAAAAATAATATGTCGAAACTTGAAAATGTCATATTCAATGGATCTCGTTTCTTTGTAAATAAAATCAAATTAAAATGCGATAGGAACACATATGTTTAACATGTTATTCGGAAAAGAGGTATGAGCAATTGGGTAAAGGGGACAGATCAAACGAAAATGATTTGTACCTTCAACAGTACCACACTCACAATTTGGACAGTCTACTATATTCTTAGAGATAAGATACTCCTTAAGAGCACTACAATGCATTCGGAGTCTTGCATGTTGAATTGAGTCTTCCCTTCTCCCTTGGTAAAAGAACATACTTTTGAAATTTGCACAGCCCATGTTTAAGTGTTATCAAATTATAACATTCAAGACATTACATTGTATATTAATCAATAAAGAGTTTATATATGATGATTAATAAATATGTTTAAGAATAAAGTGAAGTATTTGTCAAAGTATAATTGAAAATTATCACACAGTGTATCTGTGTAAATATTTTATTATGATGTTACAAATAATGCATGTTTTTTTCTCTTCTTTTTTTATGAACCATATTACCCTTCAAAATGGTCACACTTGAAATAATATAAGGCATGTGTATTGTTTATATGTATCTAAATGGCCATCCTTCGTCAAATAAAGATATTACATGTATTATAGTTATTATTTGACTGCGCTTTAGAACTCATTTTTAATTAGACAATGTAAATGCTGGAACAGATATTTTTCATAACTAATGAAGCACTACACTCTCACTTTTAACAGCTAGATTTTCATCCTGCATTCTAAGAATGCCTGTTTTCTTGAAAAATATTACCCTTATAACGATTTCCTGTCGCAATGATATAAATGACATAGTCTACAAAATTGTGCATTGTACCAAACTGGATAAAATATTATTTTATGACATAATTTGCTGATTATTTACACACACTTACGTAACACAGTCTTTGCATTCGCTCTTTCGTTGCCAGTCTATTTATGTTGTTGGGGTATCTCATGGAGTATTTGAACATCGATGTAAACACTAAATTGGTGTCTGCTTGATTGCCGAGAGACACAATAACATCATTTCTTGGAATGATTTATTAATTTCCGATATTATTCGTTTAATAAGTAATCATTTTGTGAAATTATGACAACCTTTTACCACTCATGTGAAGTTAACAAACAAATTAGTAGATTTCTTAGGTACATAACACTGTCTACTCGTTAATTCTGGTGAGAGGAATCTTAGAGGTTAAAAAAAGACATTTTAAGACAAAGATGGATTTCTACAAAATGTATGTTGAAAACAGTAGTTGAGCCGAATTATTTTGATATGGGTACATTGAAAGTAAAGTACGATCATCGAAGTAATTGGAGTTTTACAGGAGCTCAGCTATAACATAATAGTTGTTAGACCCGTAACACTATTGGTTAAAGAACTCAATACCGAATAACACAGGAACAGATATTCAATTCTGAAATCGTATCATATCAGTTTTCTTAATGTTGTTTCTAACAACAGAAATTCTGAGAACACTTACATTTCAGAGTGTTGTCTTGGAATGTTTTATTTTACAGGATTTGTGTTGAAATCTCAAGAAGCGTGTAAGTCGTTCTTCGATATGTAACGAAACTATCATTTCATATGTTGCACGCATTAGTTGCACTTTTCATACAAAAGAAAATGTCAATTTAATCCCATAGTAACATGTTTCAGTCTAGCAGCTCACTTCAATCACAGAAATAGAACTTAAATGAAAAGTTCTTCCATAAACGTTATATTTGATAAATTGTTTAATAATTTATGAACGAAAAGAGGACCACTGTTTTTCCAAAGATTATTCTGTAGCTCGAATATCAGTCTAGTGTGACTTCCAAAAATATTTGGATTACGGTCGTACAAGGTATCTAAATGCCTTTCCTTACATTTTTTGATATTTTATTCTTACTGATAACAGTCCAAACAGTCGCATGCAATAAACCTTTCTTTTAATGAAAATGTGTTTTTTGTTATCAGTTATTCTGTATCTGTTTTAGTGTCATGACCCTGCTGTGTTCGAAGCGACACATTTAAGGAGAATATCTAAAACACTTTTTTCTGATCTGCATCAGAAGCTGATTAGTACAATAACTATATCTACATGACATGAACAGTCATGTATTGAAATATTCACATCTTAAACAAAATATGTTGATAGAAAACTAAACTAACAAATACAATGTATAAACATAGAGTGCCACAATATTTGTCAATCTGCTTTGTAAATTATATGCGTAGTTCATCCAATGTACATTGAGGATTTACGTTAATTGTGAAACGTCATAAAACTGTATGTATAATAATCCGAAAGGTTCTTCAAACATAACTGTGAAATAAACAGCTTTACTCTCTCTTTGTAGAATGTAAAATAATTGTTCTCTATTTTCATATGGAAATAAGGAAAATAGAAAAATAACACCAAATAGGAAAGAGGATCAATGTATTGGCAGAAAAATATATGTACATGTAAGTGTGTAATCACATACATGTAGTACAATTGGTAAATTGATTGTAGATATAAAAAAGTATTTTCTCCCAATAAAGTTCAATGTTCGTTCGAAACACCAAAATGAAAATCACGGAAATAAAATAAATCACAGATACACTCCAATGATTGTCTGTTCATATACGGTCAAGTGAGTAACTCGAAACACGGAGTGACGTTTCAGAAGTTGCTTTCATTATTTTCCAGAGAATAAATCACAGATAAACACGTTGTCTTTATGTTCCCAATAGTGACTATACAGTCATGTGAATAACTCTAGAATCCATTATGACGCGATACAAAGGTCAGAAGTCCCTGTTTGTGGTCCTACGTCTGACTGAGAAAACGAACCAACAAGAGAAGTACAACAAGACGCCAGGTGTCTGAAAAAGACTAACACAATATGTTAAGCAAACAGAAAAGTGATATTAAATCGAGAAATCAACAATAATGTACATCCTTTCATTTGAAATTTAACAATACTTATGGCAATACATTGTATTCTGAAAACGTAATAGCTCCGCTATAAAGGCTCTCTGGCTGCTCCGCAACCATTGCAAAGTACTGCTTATTAAGATAATACATTTTTAAAAAAATAAATCAAACAATAAATATATGTTTGTAAGCGCGACTGTTCAATCATTAAAATTGATATCAATGAAAATGCCCAAACGTGTTCTATTAGCAACGCAAACATCACTGTAAAGTACTAGCTATCATCATGAAAGATAACATCAGCTAAGGAACCTACAAATACATCATCATCGTCATCACTTTCTTTACCTTCATCAACGTCATCATTAACATCATTCGTAAAATCGGCGAGCATTGATGTATTCCTACCATTTACTACAGGGAGGGTGGGTGGGTACTAATCGGTTTATTCTGCCAATATTAACCTCGAGTGGAGAAAGTGCAACAGTTTTCAGTATATATACCCACCAAGAAATCATAAAAAACCCGTGACTAAATCCCGCCAATGCCAAACCATATATACCTGTACAAACTTTAATACAGAAACCAGTTGATACCGAATGTACTAACATAGAAGTATTTCCATAATCAAACCGCGAATAATTTTATTTACTCTCTCTTTGTAGAGAGTAAAATAATTATCCTCTATTTTCATATGGAAATAAGGAAAATAGAAAAATAACACCAAATAGGAAAGAGGATTAATGTATTGGCAGAAACATATCGAGCAAACAAAGAGGGAAATTGTACTTGCCTAAAAATGGTAATTCTATGACATGTAGGATTCCACTATCCAACTACATGTATACCACTACGTTGACATACTCTTTCGACGTCTAAGCATGCGATGTATGATAACCAATTCACTGTTTCCTCCATCTAGGCATACAATGTTGACAACAATTAATACACTGTTTCCTCCATCTAGGCATACAGTGTTGACAACAATCAATACACTGTTTCCTCCATCTAGGCATACAGTGTTACCAACTATCGAAAAGCTGTTTCCTCCATCTAGGCATACATGTATGGTAGCAACCAATCCACAGTTTCCTCCATCTAGGCATACTGTTTCAAACTGAAATATGTGATCTCAATACAAGAATGAAACAAGAATGTCTTCAGATTACTTAAGTCCGAGTACAGATCAGATATATCAAATATTTCAAAAACCGGTAGGAAAGTCACCGGACATCCAGACTATTCATTTTGTGTAACTGTAAACTATCAGAAAAAAAATCATTGAATAATTATAACCCCGAGTCAGATAAATGATGATGTTTTCAAAATGTAAGCAGATTATAAATTCGAACCTTAGTGCTATTAACATCTATATTAAAATACTTAACTAGCTTCCTTAATATGTTGTCCGGATATGGTTAACCACGCTGAAGTGTCCAGCAGAGGTAAATCGCCAATACTGTAGCTCACTAACGTATTCAATGCAACATCCAGGAACTGGGTTGGGTTGAATCTTCCCGCCATGGCAGGTCTGCCACCTCTGCGTGAGCTACGAAAAGTAGACTTTTTTCTGGTTGCGTCTGCGATCCACTGAGAATCTGCCTTGAAATCCCGCTTAATATCTTTGAACTGTGTGTCGAAGTACCCTCTCAATTCTGTAACAAGGTCGTCTTTCCAGGCTCTATCTGGCTGAGAATTCAGATGTCCAGTATTTTCTTGATCGCTCATTATTACTAATCAGTTTATTCTGCCAATATTAACCTCGAGTGGAGAAAGTGCAACAGTTGTCAGTATATATACCCACCAAGAAATCACGAAAAACCCGTGACTAAATCCCGCCAAAACCAAACTATATATACCTGTACAAACTTTAATACAGAAACCAGTAGATACCGAATGTACTAACATAGAAGTATTTCCATAATCAAACCCCGAATAATTTTATTTAAAGAAATTGTATGCAAAAACTGTTAACTCAAATCTGGCACAGAGCACTTCCTTAGAAAATGACCAGTATTTACATTTGCTTTTTACACGAAGTGGATATTGTAGTTTATGTTTATTTTATGGGCAAACTGTCTACCTGGTATATTTTTGAAAATAGTTGAATTTTAAAATTAAGCCATAGAAAATGAAATACAACTTTTTTGAAAATATGATTTATGTATTCCCTTCACATTTTTCCACGGATTAAACTAACGCTCAGAATAAATTCTCATTACTTGAAAATCACCAAAATATTTTAACACAACACCGACGTGCTTTTGATGGCTTTATTTAAAACAAAAATCCAATTCGAGAGCTTGATTAAGCTGAAAAACAATGAGACATTTATTCCAAACTCCTGAATACGCAGTTCTTTAAAATCAATCATGAACACATCGCATCTGTGTCCTAAAATATTCATAGAGATAATTATTAGTTTTTCATAAGAAAAACTTTACGTTCGAGGTTTTGTATTTAGATGCCTATAGTGCATGAATGCCATCATCTGAAAACCGTAATGCTAGATTAATTTTACCACATAGAAAGCGGGGGTTAATAATCATAAATGGATTACACTCAGTGAAACAATGCAAAACTACAACATTTCATCATGTACTTTACATAACTTCAAATGCTTGTTTTATTCTGTCTTCTTTTACTGCCAGTGAATTTTGCACTTATTAGTATTTTGCTATTGCAATACAATGAAAAGCATTTCATAAATTAGAATGTGATATTTAACTTGCTCCTGTCAATATCACTGATATTGATACTGCTCCTCCTACCATTTCCTTTCCTCTCAATTTCTTACCGTCTTTCCCTTTATTCTTCCTCTTTAAATTTGTTTCCATCGTTTTCCTTTATTTGTATAACATCATCCTCTACAACCTTCAATGTTTTTGTCTGGTAGTACTGTTAATCCAACCTCTCCTCATACCCTTTCAGATTTTTCACAAATATAAACAATCATTAATGGAGAATATAGTTTACATTTAGCCTGTATTGTATGATGTCAGATATTTAACCTTAAAACAGAACCTACTCATTCGCTTAAAAATGAAAATTAAATTAATATAGACAATTAACAATTTACAACTAGGTTGGTGATGTGACAAAGAAAACCGAATGTAATAATAAAAAAGTACTTAATCTTCAGATTGTATGGTATCTACTACAGTTTAAGCTCGAAATCGATAAAAATACTGAATATGACATTACAGTCAGATTTTCCAAGACCAAATGCACTAATATACCAATTGTATTTCGAGATCAGTATTTTGAAACTGAACTTGGTACAAATGTAATATACACGTAAGAAGACATTGTATTACCTTAAGAGACCGTTTAATGCACATACCATTTTCTCATCTTATTAAAAGCGGATTGCTATCCGTAATCCGTAATAATAACCACTGCCATGTTCGATCGTCACTATTTTCAGTCTGTTGAAATTGGATAAAACGGGATTTTAGATTTAAAAAAAGTATATTTGTATTAACCACTTTGAAATAAACATTGTTTAATGTATGCGAAAAATATTTTCTTGAAAGAAACATCGATGATTGTAATTTTTCCTATAATGCTGAATGCTACAGTCCCCTTCAAAATACTGTTTTATTGTCAATTCAGATGCTCAA
>JAFMSR010000008.1:21881182-21917808 GCA_022818135.1 Saxidomus purpurata
ATGGTACAGAATCAGTCACTATAATTCTTGTTTTTTTGTTATCGAAACAAAGACAGGAAACGTTTAGTTTCTTGCTTGTGTTTTGTTTTTGTTCTCTGTGTTTCCATTTTCAGACATTGTCTAGCTGATTGAAAAAAAAAAGGATTTTATTAAAATTAAAGAAATAAAAAAACAATGTTTTAATAACAACGTTAAAACTGCTGAGTTAACTAAACTGTGTTAATAGTTTTTTTATGAACGAGTTGCATTAAGTATACATGTATCTTATGTTTGTCACATCATAGTTTTTATTGTAATGTATGAAATGTGTCTAGGTACAGATGTCACATGTAATGAATGTATTAATTATTTTCAGTATACTGCCTTGATGTATGAACTATTACCATACTGTAAATAAATTGCTTTCCGTGCCTGGCCAACAAACGTATTTTGTGCATCATGTACGAATTTACTAGCAGTTTTAAGGTTTGTTGACCATAGTTAAATACAGTGTATTATTTGGCAACCTTCCACCTCTTATAAAATCCATAACTTTTGTTTTAACAAAGTTAAAGTCCCAGTATCACATTTACAAGTACATGTACCTCAAAGATGTCTTATTGACAGAAATGACCTTAATCTGTACTAAAAACATTCCTAACTTTGCTTTTTAAATGGATAAGTACATATTAGAAATATACATGTAGCCCAGTATTGTTTTCTGTGATACTGCAAAAAAATAAGAATGGTTTTCTGACAACACTTTGTCTTGAAGACACAACTTAAATATGACAGAAAGGCATATGTCAACATTGTTTGAGGGTGAATAGAATATGGTTCTATCATTACCCTATCAATAAATTTATGTTACTATAATTAGTAAATTCAAAGAGATCCTGGTACTTTAACAGATAGTTTCCATCTTCTACATGTACAATAATTATATAACAAATCTAAGTTAAACTGTAATGCTTCACTACTATTTGCAAAAATAACGATATCATCGGCATATAATATATAGAACATTTTGAACATGTAGACATTTATCCCTTTCAACACCATTTTCTGCATACCTGTCTTCGATATTATTGGGGAAAAACATAGAAAAGAAAAGCGGAAATAACGATTCACCTCGTCTTGCGCTTAAATTACACTCAAAACTATCACTCAGCTGATTCATAAACTTCAACCTTGATTTGACATTGTCATCAATTGACTCTATAATATTAAGAATTTCCTTTTATGCCCAACTAGATCAACCATAAATGTTCACGGGAAACAGAATCAAATGATTTGCTGAATTCAATAAAAGCGGAGTATAATTGTGTATTGTTATAAATCATATGACTAATTAACTGTTGCTAATTTAACATACAAATAGTGTCACAAATTCCCATATTAGAACTGAAACCGGCTTGTGACTCTTATAAACATTATACATGTACAAATCAGCCCATTCACAAAGTCGATTATTCAAACCCTTGTAAAAAATTTACCGAGTGTACTAAGGAGTGTGATACCTCGATAGTTATGTAAACCATTTATGCTTCCTTTCCTGTACATGTATAATGGAACTACAAACCTTTTGAACATGATTCAGGAAACAAACCGAATTCAAAAATAATGTTAACCAATGTCACTAAATGGGGTGTAATAATATTTCTACCATGTATAAAAAAAAAAAAAAAAAGTACATATCGGGGCGACCAGATTTATTTGTATCTAACTGTTTAATAGACTTTGATAACCAATCATGAGTAAACGGCAATTTTAACTCTTCAAACATGATACTTAATTAGCTATTGTCATAACGTTCAATAAAATAAAATACATCTTCATCTGGGGTAAAGAGACAATCCTCAGGCCAGGATGATTAACAGCTCTAAAAAAGGTTCCAAAGGATTCAAGAAAAATATTTGCTTCTTAAATTCCACAAGAGCTATTGTTATCATTTTCCAATATAATTTCGCATTTTTTTCTAGCTACCAGTAGTTTTTGAGTTTCAGATCAATTGTAATCCAGTTTTGCCTTAGGTATACACGTTTTATAACCCGAAAGTTTATTTACCATATCTTTTCTGTTCTGTTCTGTTCTGCTTCGTCATGTATAAACATAGTCAAGGCCACATAAAATAATCTGCGCTTATCTTCCCATTTAGTAGTATATTATATATATATTTATTTATATCATCTGCTGAAAATCGCTCTTAATAAGTTTGTAATATGTCAGTACCCCATACATATTCATTTGTGACAGTATCATATTTATTTTCGTTTTGCGCATTGAATGAATAAAAATGTTTGAAACTAAATATGAAACCCACTTAACAATGGTCTGATATATATGTTAGGTGTGTGTACCATAAATTATTCAGCATTATTAAATAGATTTTGTGTAGTAATCACATAGTCAACTACACTAGAACCTTTGCTACCAACATAATATATTTTAATCACACCCAAAACGACTATTCAAAATACGCATACATGTTTGTTTGCATAGGTCTAACAAAAATATACCACTTTTCTTTAGACGACCACTATTCTGTGAACAACGTTTCATATTGACATCTAAGGAGTAATTTTCAGGCAAAGCGTCTATATTTGATTAAGTTTCATCTAAAACAAAATCAAGCGATTCTGATGTATGATAATTGAGATCACCACAGAGAGCATAGCCAGAATCATATTCGCACTTTGGAAATTACAGTTACAGTTTAGAAGTAGTGTTGTATAATTCTGCTTCGATATTAAATTGTTGTAAAGTATTTGAAGTCTGATTTCGATGTGCGTTCTTAGTAATTGTTGGTTCACATGCGCCGACGGGATTTTTGTTCATTCATGGAGTGCTGATACGTCTGGATTGTGTACATGTAAAGACCGGATTCGCACACATAACGACGGGTGTGGGTGGCTCCGGACCATAAAATTCAGATGAAACATTGCGTACAAGACCAAGCATTGCATTGATATGTTGTTGTAATTGTACTGAACTGATCATAGGGGCTGTCTGTAAATCAGATTGTGGACGCGTGGCAAATGGCATGAAAACATTCGGCACTTGATTTTATGTTGAAGCAACACCGACAGAACTTTGCGGTACTGGTAAGTCATTTTGCTTCTGCATTACGGTACTATTGTTAATATGTGACACAGTTTATATATGTTTGTAAATGCTCTGAATCACCAACCTGCATGTCTGTAGCATACAAATTAGGATCGAAACTAACCGTGTCAGGCTGTCCAAGTCTACTAGTGTTTGGGTATTTTGACCACTCTGGCAGTTCATCCTTTACTGGTATCCCGTCCTTTATAAGTTTTGCTGGATAAAGTATTTGTAACTTGGAGTCAGGCGATTCAAGTTTCAAGTGTTTTTAAAAATACCAAAGACGGCCATGGGCGTCTTGAATTTCTCTTTGGAAGTCGTACTCGACTGAAAATGTCGTATTCCTGAGCATGGTCACTCTTCTCATGATCATTGCAATGTCACAATAATCTCGAAAAATTACAAAAATGTATTGTCGATGAAATTGTTTTCTGGGATCAAACTTCCCTAGCCTGTGCACACGAACCACGTATAACAAAAACATTTCTCACCAGCAGTTTTCAACCCTGTTCTCAGAAACTCCTCAAAATAAAATAGTGTTCCTTCGAGACCGTGCTTCAATGTCTATAGATTTATAAGCAATAGTTCACCTCAGATCCGATTATGTAGTTTCTAATCTGTTGTCCCTGTCATAGCTTTTCACCCATACTTGTGAGCGATTTTTTTAAAATCGAGCTTATCCAGGGTTACAATTAATTTGCTCATTTTTTTATGCCTCCAAGCTCATCAAACATGTATGTAAGTTGTACAGTTTTCGGAACGTAACAGTTGTCACACGGAACGCACGATGTACGCACGATACACGCACGTTACAAGTACGGTAAATACACGGTACACGATTCAGGACGATACACGATATGAACGATATACGAAGCGTACGCTGCACGCTACACGTAAGACGGAGTACACGTTATACGATTACTTTTGCCTTTTTACAGTTTACTCAAAGTTTGATCGTTTTTTTTTTTCACCAAATCTGTTGTTTTGTTTCTCTGTTATAATTTGTTGTCCTTATACCGTTTAATGAGACTACAAGAATAAGACCAATTAATTACAGGCTTCGCACCTACACAATAGTAAAAATACTTCGGAAAGTTACATATGTCCATAGTTTAACTAGGTGCGAAATAAATTACAGTAAGTGTCAAATTTGTATTTTAATATTGATTCTGAGGTGCGAGAAATTGGGCGGAAGTGAGTTGCCGTCAACACCTTTCTTTAAAGCACCTCTACACGAAAGAGTGACACTGTCCATTTGTCTTTTTGACAAACATAGTTATCTTTTCAAAAAATCATTCATAGTTTTTGTGTAATTCAAGTGGCGATTATTTTTATAACTATTACATGGATTATCTTAAACAAGATACAATTTTAATAAGGTACTGTACAATTATTTTATTAATTTTTGCTCGGACGTAATAATTCCGACTGAATTTCCGTATACTTTGTCTACTTCACTTAAATTAATGCTGTGACAACAACAGTTTAGATTTTGAAGAAACATTATGTCCTTTCCGTCCATAAAATATAATTAAATTTCGGATTACAGGTGTAAACTGTCTTCCACCTGTCCCGGAAGTAATTATTACCCATATTGCACAGGCGAATGACAAATAATACAATGTGAAGTCAGCATTTTATTTCTTTTTGCGGAGATGTACACGCTTAGTAAAACAATTCAAGACTGAATAAAGCATGGAATCGTATATCGTATAGGCCTATCGTGCATCGTGCACCGGGAATCGTATATCGTGTATCGTGTATAGTATATGGTGCACGTTACACGATGAATGATACGATATGATACACGATTGACAAAGTACACGATGAGCGCAAGCACGTTATACGCACGTTACACGCACGATATACGCAAATTTGACAACTGTTAAGTTCCGACTAGTGTATGGTATTTAAGGTGAAATCAAGTTTTGTTTAACAAGTATCGGATGACTATTTCCACTCTTGGAAACTTAAAAACATGTTCTTTGTTGGCAATTTAAAGTTCATATTTTCACCAACAGACACATTCACACTAGATTAAACATCAAATGAAAGCCTCGGCAATCTTGAAAAAGTATCATATATCAACTTTTTTAAATATTTTTAAGAAACCGTATATACTATCCGCCATATTTTAATCTCATGTACCTATTATATTCGATTAAAACCTTTAATGCATGATCATTATATTGATAGCTCGATGTACGCTATATGTTGCATGTTTATAATATCAGAAAAAATATGTGTTGACCACCTGCCTCTGTAAACTGATAGTGACATAGACTAACATAATCTTAATACAGTTTATGGAGTAAGATTATTTCAGTTTGAAATACAGTTTGGAAAGAGGTCTTTTACTTTAAAGCCGCAGTTAAGCGTTAAATGTATTTCTATTTACACACGATAAAATACAAGTGATGAAAGAGACCAGCTAACTGTGGCATTGCCAAAATACACATCGCACAAGTTGACATAATTCTGAAAACTATAAATGTACAACAGTGTTGCCATTTCTTATTTTGACGACAATTAAAAGTATGTTTTGTTAACAGTACAACGATTCTGTCTTCCGATTAATTTTGCGGTACTATTTAACCACTCCCACTGATTTTATTTGCTGACATAGGCATTTCTAGACAGTCGAGCCAACTTGATTTATGTCATCCACATAAGATTTTAAAACGAAGTTTATTATACATTTACATTAACACACATATTTGTCACTATTCTCTGAGAGGAAATTGTACAGTTCTTTACGATAATAAATAACAAAGTGTTTACTGCTGACTAATATCACTGTAGAACTGTTTAATAACAATTATGACCATGAGCATCAAACCTGTCAAGTAGCACATATGGATAGGTTTTCCAAAAATAAAAATTAACCACTTACCGCTAGCCGCTTGAAAGGTGACAGTACACAGCCAAAGCAAAGCGGTTGCCTGAAAAGATAAATTAAAGGATTTTAGTAATGATACACAACAAAGAGTCCAAAAAAAGATTTATCATTGATCATAATTATAACGCACGAACAACATATTCAATTTTGTTGAATTATATTAAGGAAACACATTTTATTTATGAGTTATAAACGGGTTTATGTATCACTGAGTGGAGGAGTTTAGATGCGTAATCTAATCACCTTCGCCGATTATTTATGAAGCATCTAACGACAAGCAGTAATATACTAACCGGCATATCACTCAAAAAGCTATATATATTTCAACTCTAACATGTTAATGCTTACCATAAAAAAATCAAATTACGTACTATTTACTGCACTAACATGAACTGGCTGCTATGAACGAGTAGCATTCCGTTCATTTTTGACTGTTCCTTTTTACTCCTTCATTAAAACACGTCTCGTTCTATTTTGTTGTTGCATATATTACAGGCGATAAAACACGTACTTATTATTGCATGTACACCGTCTCATTAAATGTGTGTGAAAATTACACGGTAGGGAGTTTCGGGAACCTAAAATAGTTCCGGACGTTAAGAGCAATATACTTTGTAAGGTATATATCGCTCAAATCCTTTTTTGCGTATTTACTAAGAGAAATTTTTAATTGGGTTAGAATTGCGCATTTTTATATAACTAAATATGTGTAGTTCAAGATATTGGGGGTGTTATAAGCACTTCCTGTTTAATGAACATTTGGAATACTTTGGATTTTATAATTGCACTATTTTGTACTGTGGCGTAGTTGATAGAGCGTCCGTTATGAGATAAAGAGATTCTGGGTTCAATCCCCATAGGAGGCATTTTTTTCAGTTATTTTTTATTAGTATTCTACAAAATATAAGAATTGTATCTTAATATTCCTTAATTTTACAATTGCTTGAAAAAAAATTGACTTAATCATTTTTAAAAGTTAAATATCTAAAAAAGTAAACTGTAAAACATTTTCATATTTTTTATACAAAATATGATATAAAACAAGGCTGTATGGCCATTTTGCTAGGGGTTATAACCTTAAGATTACTAGACAAAGTAATTGTATTGTACAAAGGCGAGTAATCAAAAAATAAAAACTATTTGCAAGTACATTTGTACAAATAACACTTGATTATAACAACATATGATGCAAGAAGTTATGCTATATAAAAATGTATCCTTTCCAGACTCTTCTGGTAGAAGTGTCAGAACTTTTTCCAAATATATTTCCGTTTAACATGTAATTTACTTACAAGTAGTTTCGTACATTGTAATATATTGACGAGAGATATTTTCAAAAAAAGTACTTACCGAAAAAAACATTTTTCAACAACTGAGTGTATATCCCTTTACTCCGAATACCAGGTAATGACCGTTGCTTCCATCAAAGCCCACAGAACCGACAGTAATCGACTGTTTCACATTCAAACATAACTCAATTAATGTATGCATGATGCATTTCATAATTCATAAGTTCATGAAATTTGATTGGAATTTTGAATACACCTCCGTTAGGTGTCATTATTCAACACTTCAGCGTTAAGCGGGATCGTTAAATATTTGCTAAAGAAGCTTTCAAATAAATGCATATCATTAATATTATCAATTCCATCCATTGTCTGTATTTGAATTTCATTTGCGACGATTTAGTTAAATGATGATAGCTGAAACTACGCAGTTTTTGTTTCAGTTTTATTTCTGTAATACGGAAAATATAAATAGCACTGCATTGTTACATGATCCAAAGGCAGTAAATATTTAACTATTACTATATCATCTTTCTGTTGCATAAAGTTTGTTTTTTAGTGTTTGAAAATGTTGCACGCTGTTCGAGGAACATTGAATGCAAACACTGTTATGTTGTGAAAAACAACTGTTAGCCATTGCCCAACAACGCGTCATTAAATTACCAGACAATTAAAAGGTATATGTAATTAGGCTTGAATGGCATTTCTACAATGATTATGATCTTATGAATATAATGTATGATGATTGAAATAATATGTTGTCATAGTGAATAATTTATTTACGTCAGTGGAAATTCGTCACCTTGTAGTAAGCGGTCGCTCACGTAATTATTTTTATGTTTGAACAATTCAGTGACTTTTGTGAGTACATGTGATGTACGTTGGTGTTAAATAATATGAAATAATTGATTCGTTAATAAATTCGAAAAGGGTATAGGGATTGATCAGATCCGTATTTCCGAGATTCAAAGGGATTGATAAAGAGGGACAGATAGACAACTGGTATACTTGGAAACGTACATGTATGTAGTAGATACAGATGTGCCATGTGCAGTTTTGTTTAACTACTGTAGCACTGTGACAGCTCTTCTTTGACACCAAAGATGACGGCTTGGTTAGGGCAAGAGAAACATTCCTACTGGTATTTTATGCACACTATTAATCAGATAACTGATGTATTTAAAGACTTTCATTTAGCGTTTTAGTACAATGCATATTATATTTTTATCAAAACTTTGAATATTTCACCTGATAATCTTGGGGGAAGTGTCTTACAAAATGATTCGACAGTGTCATTGGTCAAGTTAAAATGTCTCAAATATCTCACTGTACTGATGTAAAAATCGATTTTAGTTGTCCGTAAGGACAGCTAATTCAGGAGTTTTGAGCACGTTTCCTTATGTGTGAAACTAATCATACTTTTAAAATCTTCTGAAACAAGGAAGTTCAAGAGAATTAAACATTGACGAATATATGTATTTATCTGTAAGCACTAATGTGCTTTCTGAATAATTCATGCTAAACTCTATATTACCCATTGCCAGCATATGCATTTATTTTTCTGGCAGCGTTACGCAAGAATACATGTCATTTAATTCATGCTAATAATAATGGCCATCGAAGACCGTCACAGGAAAACGCGTAAAGAAGCAGGAAGAAATCGTGCGTTGTGCCTTGGTCCCAATAAGGTTGAGCAAATAACACATACATAAAAGAACATCTTTTAAACGATCTTGTTCAAATAATGGTAGGACTAGATTAATAAATACTTAAATATACTCAAAGGAATGTTTTATATACAATGTAACAGCACTCCTGACCCTGCTGAGCCTGAGGATGGATGATTGACGGAGGTTCCGGTAATTATTTCTCACGGTATTCAACTGTTTAAACTAGATACTTTGTTGTTGCTAATCTGGAAGTACCTACGCACGGTATTCAACTGTTTAAACTAGATACTTTGTTGTTTCCAATGTGGAAGTATCTACTCGTGGTGTTCAACTGTTTTAACTAGATACTTTGTTGTAGCAAATATGGAAGTATTTGCTCACGATATTCATCTGTTTAAACTAGATACTTTGTTATTGCCAATGTGGAAATATTTCGTAATTGTTTCTAAAAATATAAATAATTTCGTCAGCATAGAGGTCTGTTAAAAGTCCTTAAGCATCCTGTATCTCAACTTAAATTACTAAACAAGAATATGTAATATCTATCATTGACAATCTGAAACAAAGATTTATATAAATAGGCACAATGTTCAACATACACAAGGGACATGGTAATAGTATATTAACTTGTTTCATAGTCCCATATAAGAAAAGAACAGGGTTTACAGACGATATATTTAGAAATTAGTCTCATCAATCATAGGTTGCTATTAATAACTATGTTACTACGACAGCAGTCTATTACTTTATTGTGTCACAGTGGACAACAATCAAGGGGATTGTTTATCAGATAGGTCTGGTTCAAGTGTGCAGTCTACATGCATCCAATGGAACCACAGGCCACATGAACAGTTTATGCAAGTGTCTATATTATCAACATATTCACAATTTCAACAGAGATACTGTTTGTATTTGATCTCACAGCCAAGGGTGTGTTATGTTTGACACTCCGAACTGTTGTGCGGTAAACCTTTTCCCCAAAGACAATGGCACAAACTGAAAGGAGAGTCACTGCTAGTACTGATCAGGGTTTTGCAGTGACCTAAGTCAAATGAACGCTGATCTTTTTGACAGTATAAAGTAACATTGTAACTAATGCATGTACAATACATAAGTATACAAGTTAATGGTTACATCAAAAGAAATTGATAAACATACCCTTTTCTTTTCAAAATACAGAACCACCGTTCGAAGTGCGTCAAGGTCAAGAATGCCGAATGTTAATAATTTCAGACTTTATATTCTATAAAAAGACTAAATAATACGTCTACGGCATAAATGACTGTATATTTGTCAGTGGAATACTGGCCGTCCACAGACAACCCCTCCACCTGTTTTTATTTATTTTTCTTTTATTGTACAGGCGGGAGGAAACGTGTATCCGTAACATGCACGAAACGCACCGGTGATCGGTACGTCTCTCAGACCATTCCTCGAAATATCGGACTTATACGGATTTTGTCCAAACGTGCTTCTTACATCTTAGCAATATGATATTAGAAAAACAACTGTATATGAAGTGAATATAATCTAAAGATTCACTATAATTGAATTTGAATGTTACGAAGTTACCCGATGAAAAACCTAGGTAAAAGTGACCACACATACACGCCACTGGTAATTTATACTGACCAAAACTTGAATAACCTGTTTTTGGTCACTTTGTGTTGAGACAACAATTCTCCGCTATACGCCATAACGCGGAGAATTACATGTATTAGGGGGATTAATATGATACATCACACAATGATACGGGACATTGAGACGAAGGCTGTGCAGTATCAAGAACAGTAACTTTATCTTACTCAATTTCAAATGTTCTTCCTTATGTAAAACCTTCTTTAGACCACAATAACATGAATAGTATTGAAGGGACTGAGTTGATACTTCAGACAGTGATAGACGACATTGAGAGGGAGTTCAGTGACCAAGAACCAGAACCCTAGCTGACCCTTTAATATATTCATAGCACTATCTGGCTCTTTGATTGAATAAGGTTTCTTTAGTATTTGTCTACAGTTATAATTTTTATGTTCAAGTTCATTTGCAAGAAAACAGCTTGTATGCTGTTCATCAGAAAACACAGGCTTCTGGGAGCATCCATCGGGGTTACCGACTATCTTGTTTGAATGGATCTTTATTACACAACTTCCTGCTAAGACTGGTCATTTTTGATATCGATCAGGACTGGTTGTTATGCACAGGGTTAACAGAAAACTACATGGTCTCACTGAGACATTTTCTTCATGTTAATAAGTTTTCAGATGTTACCATAATAAAGCTTAGGTAAAAACATTTAAACAGTCAGATAAAAAACTGTGGTTGCTATGGCAACAAAAATAGTAAAAGTACCACATACATTTTACAACCTGGATCATGCGATATCTCAAAAAACATTCAGTACAGCATCTTGAGCCTAGGCATATCGGAAGAGAATGATATGAGGACTACAATCATCATTTAATTGTTTCGTCAGACAAAATGTTTTATTGCTATGGCAATGGAAAAAGTTGTATACATGTACTTGTTTTTTTGTACGAAGGATAGCTCAGTAAGAATGAAATTATTCAAACTGCATATAAAGACAGAAGGCATTTAAAGAAAGTGTACTGGGTAACAACTATTACTCTGTCTTGCCTAGTTTAGAAGTATCTCCCTCTATTATGTTCTTCCACAGTATAGCTGCAAAAGTTCTATAGGGAATTTATTCAAACAGCGTATAAAGCTAGAGGACATTGAGGGAACTTGTGATATCAAAGAATCATTATAACTGTTCTCTGCCAGCGGTTTTTTATCACACCTCAATATATAAATTACTTTCCCCTGCATAGAGCTATTTTCGGAAAGGATTTTATTCAAACTTCAATCTGTAATGCTACCTTGCCTATTTTATGCAATTCAGAGGAAGGCGAAGTTAACTGGTAGGGGACTATGTATTTCGTTACTGCATTTACTTGTTTTATACGCTAGCATTCACATTTCTGAAGCAATAACATCCAGACTTTGGTGCAATGCAATTGTTGTACTCGTGTGCGCTGTATAGGACCGTCATTGCCCTCTTGTTGCCATTTCAGATTGGCATACATACGGGAAACGTTCCATTATATTGTATAGCGGACAACTCACTTGCTTTCAGCATATTGATTATAGTTTGTTAATTGGTTATTGTATTTAATATGACATTACTAATGCATCAACCTACAGTTGTTCCTCCGAACATAATAAACAAAAATCGCTAAGAACTGTTTTACTCCTTGTGTACACGGGGTATTTTACAGGTTACATGTATCTTGCAATATAGAAAATATAAAATTAAAGACTATATAAATTGTTGTGCAAGCTTGATATTGATCCAAAATATATGTTTCACGAATTATTATGTATATATTCACCTAACTGAATTTCATTTGCACAATGCTTATGTGTCAGAGAGGACAGCCGACAACATTCTTGGTAGACCTTTATCATCTGTCAGCAAATCAAACATAGGTGCAGCAAAGAATGCAGTAGTAGAGCACAGCCAATTGTCGATGGAAAATATTGGTAGTGATATTGGAATATCAGACACTGTGCATTGTCAAGCAAATCAAGCGGCATGTAGGTACCATAGTTACTGACTAATGAGCTGAATACCAGCTTTTTAAACGTGACCGGGAATTTTAAACATAATGCCCAAACTGTGACAGTCGATAGATCATCCAACATGAAACCTGGACTGATAGTTAACAATGGAAACGAAAAAGCAAATGCACTTTTTATTGTCAAACGGAATATGAAGTTTACATGAACAAAAGATGATATAGTATACACTTATGACAACACTTTGGCTTACAGCTGGTATGCTGTTATTAAAGTTTGGTGTGTTAAGATATATACACAATCCATTCTATCAGCATATGCGACATCCGATTTAGTAACTGTCTTTGAAAACAAAAATGTTCAAATTCTTCCAGCAGTGCTATATACAATGTACCAGAAACGGAATTCGTTATAAATTTGAATTTTACTTATACAATGTACATGTCTTCTATGTATTTAATGCAATCACCTCTTACTATTCATTTTGCTTCTAAATAATAAGTAAAACCTTAAAATCTCATATCACTGTCCATAGTAATTGAAATTAATGTAACATAATTTAAAGTATACACATTTAGAAGAAATGGAGACATACATATATTTCATCACCGAGGTTTCTATAAATAAGAAGTTCCTTAAAGAAGGACACACATACCAATAAAGTGTTAAAAATATAGCACAACTGTGTTTCTGTTCTAGAAAGTTTCAAGAAGATATTTGAATCCGTTCGTATTTACTAGTAATGCTGATGCTTATCGGATCATTCGGTGACTATTTATCATTCTTTTGGAGATACAATACATGTAACGAGACTCGGAGATCTGTTATGGTTGGTTCAAAATGACGTTTACTCCTAAACTACAATTCGAGATATTACATTTCTGAACGGTACGAGCCTTTTAAAAACACAAATAAACCCAATAATAGTCAATACATGTAATTCCAATCAGTGATATAAATGTAACTCTTGGACCATATGCGTCGTAGACTTGGCTTACAAACACGGTACCAAGTGTCCGTGCGAGGCTGCCAGCAGCTGTTAACCAGCCCATCCAGATACCCAGAAATGAGAATATAAAGCTTAACGTTTTTGTCGATATAGTCACTAGATATGTACAACATTCAAGTTGCTTTGCAGTTTGTGCGTTTTGTTAATGCAGAACTGTAATTGAATTGAGAAACAGTTATTACCTTTTTACAAAAAAAGTTTTTTTCACTGTTATATGTCATATGTCCTCACTAAATCTTGTAATTTGTGATCACTAGACGTTAAGGGAAACACAATTTTTAAGTGTTTTATTTCACTGTTTTGTCTCTTAGATCATACAATATACGAGTATAACCGTCGTGAAAGAGACTACGCATTGCATCTTAGTGCGCTTTTAAGGTCTAAGCCCGCTTAGAAAAATATGAATAACATGTTGCTTAACGTTCGAAGTAGGTCAGTACATTTTGTCCCCCTAAAATTTATTATCATTTCAACATTAATATCTTTTATCACATGTCAATTAATATATTGCTATTTTAACGTATCGCGTGATCTATATCATGTGCTCACGTGACCTTTGGTTACGGTGCTGATATGTTTTAAACTTTTTACACATACATGTATGTTTAAAACTGTTTACAAATAGAATTTGCAAACAAATTAATTTGCAAACAAAGTCCAAATAAAAAGATTACAATGATATACAACTGTGTTGTAAGACAATACTGTGATATTTCTAATTAAAAGTATCATTGTCGCCGCACTTAAGTGCGGCGGACTGTCTGGAATGAAATTTTTCTTTTTGTACGTGGAGGGGCACGTGACTTAATTTTTTTCCCAAGATAATTCAATACAAGATAAGTTTACCCACTGACAATAAAGTTTAACAGAAAAAGTATTTGTAATATTGTTTTATTGTTTTATCTTATTTTTTTATAAAAATCTTTTAATTCATTCCCTCATGTGGTGCATGATTTCAAATGGTCAATGTCTATTTTGACTGATAAAATATTTGAAACCAGTCTACGGAAGAGAATCATACAGTACCGCCTGCGTTTCACTTCCGCGTTTTCGGGAAAATAACCGTTTTTCGTTCGTTTACCATGCGGTAATCGTTTAACCGTGTAACCGTTAAACGAGAATTCCCTTCTGCGCATGCGTACCGTGAAACGTGAATTTACATTTGCGCATGCGCCGCGTGAAACGAGAAAAACGACATTACGCATGCGCATATATATTTTCCTCGCCATTTTAGGGCATAATCAGTAAAGCTTTCACCATTCGTTTACATTATTCTCAAGGCTAATCCAATAAATTCGGTCGAAATAGTGACCATCGTTTCGGAAATGTTCTAACTAAGAATATGACTGGTCACACTATAGTACATTTGATTTAATAAAAAAATGTTTAAATTTCCAAATTTCGGAAATGTTTAATTTTTAAGTCAGTTTACACTTCATATCTACAATTTTTGGCTTTATACACTTGAAGTATCATCAAAATCTGAAATAAATTAAAATGTTACAATTAAATAGATACTATCATGACCAGTTACGCTAGGCCTAAGAAAAGGGGTTGAGGAGCTGTACTGGTGGATGGGCGGAAATTATTCATTATGATTATGATGTAATAAAGAATGATAAAAACTAAAGTATCAACGCTAAATAACTTCAGCCAGTAATCACTTTATTGCCACATGCGTTAGTCACTTACTCACTTAGCTTTAGCTGGAACTCACTGCAAATATTCCCTGTAACAAGGGATCCAGTATATAACATTCCTGATTTAACTGATAATCTACAAACATTTGAATGCCAAATAAATTTGAAATTAAGTGAATGACCAGAATCATGCAAAGTATTTCTGCAATAAACCGGTACCTCTCATGGCTATCAATGGGCCTACTATCAGAAACAAAAAAGTAACGTATAGCAAGTTGCTTATAGTTCTAAATTATTCTTCACTTTAATTAAGAAATAATAAATATCTCCCTGTATTTTATCGTTGAATAAAATATAGTCAGGACTTTGGTTGTGTAGTATTTTTCGCATCCAAACGACTTTCTTTGAAAACTATCCCAAACTTTATTTAACACGTAGTATAACTTCATTGTATCCATGAAACGCGAAATACGATTGGACGCACTTGTTTACATATGTCACGTCATTTGCCGCACATTGTCCTTGGAAAAACGTGCTGAATTTTTATCGTTAATTAAAATACGGCTTTTCCCTATTTGTTTATATAGGAAAAGCAGCCGCTTGTGTTAGAATGTAATTTTGGAAATAAATAAAATCTGATAAAGTTAAATTCATTTAGATTGTTTTATAGTCACCGGTCAACCCTAGGATTTTCCCCGGGCAGAGTCTGTACATTACTATATGAACCCTGTCTTGGGTGTACATGAACTACGAAGACTCCCCTCAGATTCGGGTTTAAAAGACAGATGCAAATGACAGGGAATCTAGGTACTAGATCCTAGCTCTTTTACAAATAGACCCATTGGTTTTTTGTGTTTTTTCTGTTTCAAACCAGTTCATCTCTATATGGTATAAAACACTGAAACTTCTAGTATCCTGGACGGTATTCAAACCAGGGACTTCCAGATTGGTATTCCAGAGCGTAAACCACTGCACCACCAAAATATTTCAGTAAAAGAATCAGTACAGTATTGCATTTGTTGTAAGCTTATAATTCTTATCAACACATTTACCTACTCTTCTCTTGTAACAAAATCAGTTAATTTCAAGGTATGATGGTATTAACGTTTTCCAGGTGTATGTATCACTTACCCTCGTAATTGTACCGATCATTGACATCACACTGTAAAACCAAGCTTCATATTCATGTTCAATGTAAAATCACACTTCTTTTAACTGATCTTTATATTTGGATCCATAATTCAATCATATAACACACTGGACTTAGTAAGCCACAATTCACCAGATTGAACTCCGGCTCCATCACTGACAATAATACTATGAGTTATCTTGCGGATGAAGTCGTTAACCCGGGTCTGCATGTTCTGTTGTAAAAGAACCAGTAATGTCTGTAGTGCCAGGACTCTCATTGTATCTGGACCATACCCATAAAAACTAGACCTATCACTAAATGTTATTAATACCCCCGACAGAAGACTGTTTATAACCTGAGGAAATTCATAGTAACAGAATACCTTGCAAAAAAACTAAAATAGAGATATTGTTCTTGGCAATAATTCTGTAATTTGTCAGGATAGAGTAATGGTTCTTATACACTGCACTTCCTCTCATTGTGCTGGACCACTTTATTAAGTTGTATTGAATTCAAACCAGTAGTTTTCAAGTTATGCTCCAAACAAGGAAAAGTGACAAAGGGCAATAACTCTTAAATGAGTACAGATAGAGTAATGATTCTTGTGCACTGCACTTCCTCTCAATGTACTTGACCATTGTTACTGAAGTTGTATTGAATTCCAACCAGTAGTTTTCGAGCAATGCTCCAAACAAGGAAAAAAACAAAAGGGCAATAACTCTGTAGTCAATATAGACTAATGGTTCCTGTGCACTGCACTTCCTCTCACTGTGTTTGACCATTGTATGAAGTTGTATTGAATTCAAACCAGTAGTTTTCAAGTTATGCTCTGGACAAGGAAAAGTAACAAAGGGCAATATCTCTGTAAATAGTCAAGATAGAGTTATGGTTCCTGTGCACTGAACTTCCTCTTATTGTGCTTGACCATTGTATGAAGTTGTATTCAATTCCAACTAGTAGTTTTCAAGTTATGCTCCGGACAAGGAAAATGCAACAGACCGCCTGCCCACCCGACCCACCAACCACCGGGTGACTCCTATATACCCCCCTAAAACTTCGTTTCGGGGGTGTAATAATAAAGTAACATCATGCTATAATTGTTTAAAGTTACCATAACTTATTTTAATGCATAACAAGAGCTGTCCTAAGACAGCGTGCTCAACTTTTCTCAGTGTTTACCAATAAAAAAAAGTTTGGGCAGTAAAAGGCAAAGACAAGAATCTGTGTATTATCAAAGTGCAAAGAATGACCGTAAAGAGCAAGATATTAAGTCAAGAGTAACCCTGAACACTACAACAAAGTTTTAAATTAATACTTCAAGTGGTTACTGATATATGTGCAAGACAGTGCCCTGTATCACACAAGACTTTGAATTGACAATTATAAGGGAAGCTTCAACAACAACAACCATGTTCTTCTTTATGATTTATATGATCATCAACATTTCAGCTGATGCGTCTGGAAAGTACATGTATTAACTACATGCAGTATTACCTAGTAGACGTCTACCAAGATTGTTCAAACTATGACCCCTTGGTCAAAATTGACCCCAACGGGGAAGTCACTTGATTGTACAAAGGCTTATATAAGAAAACTTAGAGCTTAAATGTTTAGCATGAAACATTGCCTAGTTGACCTCTACCAATAGTGTTCTATTATTGTCCCCGGGGTCAGAATTTACTACACCAAGATTGTAACTGATACTCATATAGACTTGATAGGAACTACTTTAAATGTCTTATTGTCAGAAACAACAAAGTATAAGGCTTAAATATTAAGTATGTTTCATTGCTTAGTGGAGCTCTATCAAATGTGTTCATCTCATGCCCTCGGGGTCAAAATTGCTTTAGGAACATCTTTAAAAATCTTCTCCAAAATCACATGGCCTAGAGCTTAGATATATGGTATGTAGTATCGTTCAGTGGTATGAAGTATCGTCCAAATCATAACTCTATGGTCAAAATTGATCAGCTAGGGGTAGGGGGGTTCCCTTGTCTGTATAAAGAGTTATAGGAAATACTTTGCTTCCAGTGAGTTCCTATAGCAACCAGCGACTAAGCAAGCAACCACTGGCTTCCTAAACAACCAGTGATTTCCTTAGTAACATTCCCTAGCAACCAGTGACTTTCCCTTTGAACAACTCACTTCCTTAGCAACCAGTGACTTCCTTAGCAACAAGTGACTTCCTTATCAACCAGTGACTTCCTCAACAACCAAAGACGTCTTTAGCAACCAGTGACTTACTTAGCAACCAGGGACTTTCCCTAGCAACAAGTGACTTCTTTAGCAACAGTTGACTTACTTTTCAACAATTTAGTCCCCTACATGTAGCAGCCAATGACTTCCCAAATGAAACAATGACTTCCCCTAGCATCAAGTGACTTCCTTAGCAACATTAAGCATCATCTTGCCTACAGTGACTTCTTTAGCAACCTTTGACATCCTGAGCAATTAGCAACTGTTATGTTTGCAATCATTATCTTCTCAGTACTGACCAGTGATTCCCTTAGCAACCAGTGACTTTCTCTAGCAACCAATGACTTTCATATTTAAGCTTACTGATAGTCATGTGAGCGATATAGGACCACCATGGGATATTGTTTCATATAGAGAGCTAAAGAAAGCAATGTATAAAGTACTACATTGATTAAACGTGTCCATTTGGAAAACACATGACGTGTACACATAGTGCTCTTTTGCAATTCCAGTGGACTTGGGGTGTTTTTTGTATCAGTGCACTTACATCGGTTTACAATGAACAAACTGAGACTAAGCTTAAAGCAGTTTTATTTCAAAGCGCAAGTGTTTTTACTACATGGAATATTAAACAAATAGAATAAAAAAGAACCTGTAGTTAAAACTAATTTAAAAGCTGCTCGCTCTCAGATAACAAATTTGCGAAAACTAATCAAAATTAAAGGCATGTATATCTCAATATTTGAATTATACGCTACTAAATAATAAAGCGTTGCAAACGCTTTTGAATATTCCAATAAAACCATGTAGCGTAGCGGTACCGTTACACCCAACCCAACCAATATTTTCAATGGCTTTTGAAAAGTGCTACCTATATCTTTACTTTTTTTAATATATCATTTTGGTGAAATTAAATTTTTTCACCTGAAACTGTGAGCGAGCGGCTTTAAAAACTCTTTATTATAAAGGGATATAATGAACTTCGTTTGCACATGTAAGATGTATGTGCATTGTTTCTGTATCAAATTTTGATTTAACATTTAAGAGGCATACCCATAAACTGAGATGAATATAAATAACCTAAAAACAAGTTTTATTTAAATGATTTAAAAAAATTGTTACCAAAGCTGACAGTTTAAGGTCACAATTCTAGCAAATATTGGTAAAATAAACATACTCAAATGTTTTGTAGTTCCGTAAAACCTTCTTCAGCACTTTTTAATTTTTGTGTGAATAGCGATTAATTATACTGTGCAGCTTGCATAAACGAGACATTTCTAGATAATATGTTCTTCTTGAAAACACTTCTAATTATTTTACATACATATAACTCATTTTTAACGTTTTGAGTAAGTAATCTGCTCATCGTAGTGAATGCCCTTTTAGTTAATTTTCTTAACAAGTAAGTACTTTGTCTGGTTGGAATCTTACTGTGATATTTAAATAGAATCCTCACACTTATTACCGAAGCATGTTACGATGATTTTCATCTGATTAAAGTAAGTAAGCTTAATAGTTTGAGCTATTATATATAACTCAGTACTATATCCCTTTAACGTCTTGCTAAAAAAAGCCGACTGGCGAAATTAGCATTGTAAAATAATAACAAGAGGCATAAGAGGGCCGGTATCGCTCTACTGGTCTGACTGGACTTATCTGAATAAGTTTCGTGAAAATCGTTTGCAACGTTATCGAGGAAAAGCTAAAATGTTTACTGTGACATTGACCTACTGACACAGAAAACAGTAGTGATCAGCTACTCAGTAACACCAATCATTCTATTACTTTTGAAGACTGTGTGTGATGTAGATCTCAAAATATTAAGTAGAAAATATTTTCGGGTCACTGTGACCATTGACCGACTAACCCAAATCGATAAGGATCATCTATTCAGTAAGACAAAATTATTATATGAAGTTTAAAGACTGTTGGTCAAATAGATCTCAAGATATTGAGCGGAAAATATTTTCAAAGTTCGGGTCATTGTGACCTTGACCTTTGACCCATCTACCCAAAAATTAATAGGGATTATCTACATGCTACAGGAAACATTCTGGACCGATGAAAGTTGAATGAAAGCTGTGACCCGTAGAGCGTTATCAAAGAAAATCTAATCGAGGTCTCTTTGACCTTTGACCCGCTGACCTTCTGAGCAAGTTTGTTGAAAGTTAAGAAATCCTTGACCTGTACAGCATTATCTATGACAACTAACCAAGGTCACTGTTACCTTGACCTTTGGTCCACTGTTACCAAACAATAGGGATCATCTACATATTACAGGAAACATTCTGAGCAGGTTTGACGAAAGTTGAAAGAAAATTGTGACCTGTATAGAATTGTTGTCGGTGGTCACTGTGACCTTGACCTTTGACCTACTGACCCCAAGCGTTATCAAGGAAGGGTTAACGGATAGACGGACGACAAACGGACATACCACCATGTCATAAGCTCTGCTGGACTTCGTCCAGTTGAGCTAAAAATGATTCATTAACCTCGTTAATAAATATTAAGAAAAAACCTCGCGATATGACCAAAATTGTAGAGGCACCTATGCATAGTTCCTTGGCATGTTAGCTTACCGTTCAAAGTGACCATCATATTGTTAAGAAAGACATAAATAACTGATTTATTCTTTTAGAATAATGAATATTACCATAGTTTTAAACACGAATATCTGTAAAATTAATTTTTGACTTTCCAACATGTCTAGTACATATATTTCCATTTATATCTGTCAGTATGTGAAATCAATATGTATTTTAACTCATTTCGAACATGTTATGTTATAGCTTCATTCTTCAACATACTTTTGTGCGGCATTTTTGAATGGTTATATCACTTTAACTCATTACATTTTCAGAAACAAAATGAATTTAGGTAATTTTCGTGCGTAGCGCGTTCGATTTTTTTCCAAATACTTAAACAGCATTTAAAAAGTAGACTTTTAATATTAAAATGAAATTGTTTACGAAATCCTAATACAAATGCATATCTGCATGCTTACCACTTACCTGCCGTGGTAAATAGCTCTATGACAGATTATTAAAAGATCATGACTGATTTGCATACAGGCTTCAATTTCCGTAGTTGTAACGAAAAGTATCAGTAATGTATGATATGCTGATACTGAATTGTTCAGCGTAATTCTATGAATAAAAGTGAGGATCATATCTATTTACCGGACCAGTTACATTGTAAATAACATAATCCAAGTTTATCCCGACATTTAAGCATAATCAAAATGAAAGTTACATTCACATAACTTCTGAACAAACTTCAATGTAAATGTCTATGAACTACAATATAATTGAAAAAAAGCAAATACTATGACAAAGAAACATGAAGTAAAATTGTTCAATACATATCAAAGAGTGTATAATATTATGTTATGTTATAAAAATGAAAGTTATGTTTTTATTCTTTTAGTTGGTGTATTCACTTCACTGTGCTTGGCTTAGGTCACCAGTAAAATCCCAGTTGTAACCAATAAGTCAACAATGTTCAATGACGTTTTAAAGCCGATTTTCATCAAAATGAGCGTACAGAAATACTTCACTTAGTCTTGTTTTTTGAAAAATTGTTTTCGTCTAAAAATGAACCAATTGTATATTTCCGCTATTCATGTTGCATTGGTTTATTTTAGTTATACCCTATCAGTTTAATGAGAGCTGTAGCGTTGCTGCGGATTTGAATACAAATTTTAAAATTCCGGTTGTTTGTTTGTACGATTCACTTTTAATTATTCAAATTAATACAATTTTAATCAAAACAATTGTCCGTTACAAATTTGACTTTAGTTTGATGGTATATTGAATACAAGGAAAAACATACATGTTAACAAATTATACAAAATGTAAGCCTATAATATGTTACAAAAAACAAAGGCAATATCTAAAAACACAAATATATTGATATTTCATTTTCATTACTTCAAAACCCACAATTTTATCAAGAACATTTATTAACATGTTGTCTTGATAAAAAATACCTTGTTCAAACGTCATGGTCACAGCACTCTTTGTAAATTTCTTGCGCTATTTTTTAAACATTATTATGTACTTACGAAAAGAGAAATTGTAACAAGATACATGAATATTTAAAAACGATAAAACGATGGCACTAGCGTGCATTTCATGAAATTATCTATTCATGACAGACTTTACAACGATCACACACATATGAAGTTATTAAAACACTATATAAAAGAGATTGTAAATGGGAAATGCAACCAAAATCTGTTCGGAACCAGACAATCTTCTTTTCGAGAATGTCACAGTGAAAGTGACAAAGTATAATCCAATAAAATCTCAAATAGTTATGGTAAACATGCTAATTTGCCACAGAAACGTGTTGACGCGGCATGTATGTGATAATGTTTTAAATTGACGGAAGCTGCATCATTACTTTATATCCCTATGAAAATTTAGTAAGAATATTATTGTGTCACTACATTCAAAATGGCTGCCTCCGTATTCTTCTGGTTATTTTTTTTTACGTTTCAGTATCTTCATTTTTAAAAATGAATTGACATGTTCTTTCAAGTCAAGTTTCAGTTAGACTTGCCTCACAGTTTCTGTATGTAAATGTCCAAATTATGACACAAAATTCAACTTGAGTTTTATACAAATGCTTATTTACAAATATGTTTGAAATAATTACACCAACAAAAACCTGTAAAATTTCAGTTTATGACAGGGCTTTCAACAATTACACACTCGTAAGTTAAAAGACATTTCAGTACATCAAAGTATTTCAAATGACCTCAAAAACAGGTTTAATTAAATAAGTTAAATACTTGAAATTGTTTTAAATAATCACACAATAAGGCCATTCTGGTCCTATATCGCTTAACTGAGCCTTACAGGCCTAAACGTCAAACATGTTAATACTGTCAAAATATATCATTTCAAACTTAGGCGGGGTTATTTTTTGTTCCGTGAGTACGATTTGAACTTGGTAGAGTACCATTGTTTCGGTTTTTCTTACAATGCATTTCAATGTAAAACAAGTGACCTCACAGGAGATGGGAAAAGTTGTACGCACGTGCAAAATCATAATAAACTTTGTAAAATACCACTACACAATAGTGCAAATCAAATATCTAAGCTCATTACGTTAGTTTAGTTTATACTAATTTATATAAGCTCGATTGTGAAGAAAGTTTAAAGCCTATCGAGTCACTCCCGAGACCGCTTCCTGGAAGAAACCAGATGTAACACTGATGTTGCTCGAATCTGCAACCTCCGGGATGAGCGGCAGACACCTTAACCTCTACACTTTACGTTGTAGTTTTGGACAATAATATGTTTTTCTTATTGGTTGCTATAGAAACCAGAGTTCCGCAAGTAATTGAATTTAATCAACAAATTGTTTTGTAACAGACCATTAGAGAAAAGTTTCTGTGTTAATGTTGAAATATAAGTTCAGTGTATGTTGATGATGGAAAAGTTGTTGCTGAAGTTATTGTGGATGGCGGACAGACGAAAGAGAAATGGAGATGGGCATCTTACGATTCTTATACATTGTAGCACATGATGAGCATCTCAATTTTGAACGTGCGTTTTGAACAATGGTTTGTTAATGATGTCACTAAGGTGAGTGTGTAGCAATTTCAGCACATAATACATTTATTATAAAATGACAAATTTGTTAAAAAATCAGTTCATAGCAGGGTTTCACAAGTGTGGAAAAAAGTAAGTGCATGGTCGTGCATTTAGCGCGTTAACTTGAATATTATCACAATTTAAATAGATAAATGAAAGTGTTTATTAAACGATCACGGACATTTAAAAGTAATTGAATATAAAAGTGTTTTTAAAAAAAGTTCGCTTTAACAAAGATGGTATGGAAAAATGCCAAATCGAACAGTGTTTTAAACGATCACACATGCTTGAAATTTATGAAAAATTTCCAAAATCAGTTCTGTAACAGAACATTCTGTAAACAATCACACAAACTTTAATTTCACTATAATATCAATGCATAAAGTCATTAAGACTTTTTGAAATGATTACACACACGAGAATTAAATGACAAAATCTATAGCATTGACATTTTGGTTTGCTTTCACAACTAAACAGCAAATTTAAAGACTATTTCTAACATTAAACGCTTTTTAAATGGTTTCACAAAGGTGAATGGTAGACGATTCGAGTATAACAATGTTACCAACATGAAAAACAATTCCTATACATTTAAAGTTGTTCACTCTCAGAATGTGGCAATCGGAACATCACTCGTCCTTTTCCAGTAGAAATAACTTATTTCTACAGAAAAGGCCGAATGGTAATCGGAACATCACTCGGCCATTTCCGTAGAAATAACTTATCTCTACGGAAAGGCCGCGTGATGTTCCGATTGAGAATGTGGTGAAAAAAAGGTTCTTCGAACTGTTTGAAATTAACATATTTAACAACGAATCATCAGATAAAAGGTTGCAGCATACATTCCTTTAAAGTATTTCTGTATTTTTGACAATATACGCTTCCCAATAATAAAGCGTTACAAATGCTTTTAAAATATATGGTAGCGATGCCGTCAAATCAAGCTCACCAACATTTTAAAAATATTTTCCAAAATGCTACGTAGATCTTTACCGTGTTGTTAAGTATATCATTTTCAAATTGCTTTTTTCACCAGAAACTGTGAACGAGCAGCTTTAAAATGATTACACAATCCTGGCTAAGTATGATAGCAATTAACTACTATAAAATCTAAATACGTGTATGTAACAACAGCAGACGGAAACATCAGTTATTCTGAAAAGAAACACATGATACTTTTTCACTACATGAACGTTTTGTTTCTTCAAATTTTACCTTCACTATAAACATTTATAAAACAAATTTCGTGTTTTTGAAATCTGAAACACAAATATTATGAAATATTTAAAAAAATATTATTCAAATATTAAAAAGATATTATTAAATTGTATTTGAATAAATAAATGACTAAATTATTAAGCAATTCATAGTTTCATTAAACAAATTTGGTATTGTTGAACTCTGAACACATGAATTGACATTTTGGGAGGAAATGTTTAAAAAATCCCACATATAGTCTAAATACATGTAATGTACGTCAAATGTTACATGACTAAACAAAAATAACAAGTACAACCTTTCTGATGAGTTTAAGCAATTTCAGTACATGAAGTTATTGCACAAATATAGAATTGTAATAAAGATTGATAAAATTGCTGAAAACGATTATGGAAACTGAACGAGTCTAACAATATTTGAATACAAAACAACTGTTTCTAAAGATTTAAGTAAGGTAAGTTTAAAAAAATGGCTAATTTAACGGAATTTCAAGTGTTTGAGTATATTAAAGTTGTTGCTTTTTTTTCCCAAATCACAGTCGTTTGAATTTAACAATTAAATTGTCAAGTCAATATGCAAACAAGAACAAGGGGGCAAGAGGTAAATCCGTACAAACAAATTTTTTGAAAGGATTACACAACCGCGTAACAACCAATGTCCAAAACAATGAGAACATGGTCTAATTTCACTATATGAATTAATGACAGTTTACATGGCTGGCATGATAGCTCGTGAAATACAAAAACAAATGTAAAAAAAAAGCGGGAACTAAAGGGCAATCGCAGTTGTTGTTGTTTTTTTTTGGTTTTTTTTTTTGGTTTTTTTTATGATGATACCAACATGAAATAACGATTGCTTTACATATAAATGTAAATGATTTCAGAATCATGGATACATAGGATGTCAGTTTTTAGACGAAATAAGATGTATAATATAGAAAACTAATATCACAAACAAATTTAGTGTTGTTTTGAACTTGGAATACAATAATTAAACTTCAGCGACAAAAATAGAATCAAGTCACGTACGCGGTCTTAATATCGTCATCTGACCAAACAATCTAATATGACACTTCTATTGCGTTTACTGTAAATAATCTAAGCCTATTGATTTATATGTATCTTTCAAATTCGAAACTGCAGAAATGAATGATTACGATTGAAATTACACAAATAATAAACTTCATCACACGTGTTAACCATCTTCATGTGCTAATTTAACTAAAGCTATGGACTGGTCCTAGAGTATTTTTGTTCTAACAAATGGATCCATACGTTGTTTTGTTAAAGAGGTACTTTTATTAACACAATTATTTAATCTGTTAAGGTGAAAAATAACAGCGATATGTTTTAAATCATATTGACTATAGTAAATAGACGACATACATGTCACAAATAACGGGAAATATTCGTTTCTGCAGCACACGCTTCGATATATCGGTGTTTAGTTCCAGTGTGCCGTTGAATTAAATCTAATGAAAAAGTTCATACTTCTAAAACTACGCAAGTCTCCTCAGTGTGATAGATTTTAGCCTTCTCTTCTTCTTTTAAAGCATTTAAAGCATTCTGAAATGCGCTCAAACCCGTCCCGTAAGTTGGCCAGTAGTATGCGTGCATCTCTGAGAAGTGACGATATGTCCATTATGAAGATCATACCGAAAACAACAGCAAGCAGACCAATGCCGACATAACCAATACTTGCCGCGCTCTTCCGTTTGTCACGTGCACTCCTCCTCTTTGCAGTTGTAGACAGTAGTGCGTTTTTGTCAATCTGGAATCATCATGGTAAAATTTGTTTGCAGATATGTGATGCGAATGTTCTAGATTTATGTTAGGAATGCATTTTACGACACTATATTGCATTGCTGTCCAAAAATTGTAACATGGTATTAATATACAGAAAAAATAGCAACATTAAACACACTGAAGCAGACACTTTGAAATTAAATCACTTAGAAAATACGTAGTTAACTAGAATACTTTTTCTTTTGTAGAAAACACATGCCCCAGTCCCTCCTAAAGGAAATAATACACTGGGACAAGGTGACCCCGATCTATAATTATATGCAAAACTTGACTTTATATTGATGCTTCCCTGAAGGTTTCATGGTGATGATCAGTACACAATATTCATTTCGCATTTCAGTCCCCTGTGGCCTTGACCTTTACCCATATGATGCTTAACTACCATATACACCAATAAACTTCATACAACAAGTGGTTCCTGTCAGCCTGATGAAAATCAAACAAGTGAAGTTGGAGATAAATAGCCATTTGACTATACGATCCCAAATTGTAAGCTGTACAACTAGACTTCACACAAAAGTTCCCTAAAAGTTTGATGGAGATTAGACAAGGGGTTTAGAAGATGGAGAGCGGAACAGATTGTAAGGTTTCAGGAATCTTTGACATTGGCCTTTGCCTAAATGACCCCAACTTGTAACATGCACAACTCGACTTCAAACTGATACTTCCGTCATATTTGACTATTAACTTCCTTTAGTAGTACGAGGGGTGTTCGAAATTTGATATATAGATTTTGAAAAAAAGTTGAATAACATTCCTTGTGACTACAATATAAGACAGACATGTGTATAGCAACATTCGGTGAAAGCCATACTTTAACGATATATTTACAGGGCTTTAACTTATCATATATTATTTTACCACAAATGGAAAATTTAAAACATCCTTTACCTCTTTAAACTTGACTAGATCAGTTTAGAAGACGGGATAAATTTATGAAAAGAGACAACAGACAGAAAACTCAATGTAGCTATAATATTAATTATATAAAGACAACTCTTTCGCCAAGTACAATAACTAAAGAACATCACATACCGAACACTTCGCCATAGTCTGAATTTTACCCTTCAGCTACAACATTCGTGTTTTCCGCGGTTACAATAAGTCAAAAGTTCATTCACGGCTCAGTGTACGATATCGGACGATACCTTAAAGCTTCGTCAATACCCAGTTCAACCAGTTTACCTCAAAACTGAATCTTGAATACTTTTTTCATCTCTGAATTTTTCTAGACACTTGGCATTTCCGTAACATTACTAACAGAATTTAAAAGTGTAATTAATGCATACATGCATTTCTTTTTTTATTCGTTCAGTCTCATTTTGCTTTGCCTCTTCCAGCTCTTCTTTGCTCATATGTTTCATTGCCTCGTACTTCTCAACCCAGGAACATTTGCATGTACATACATTCCAGCACCGACCAGGGGGTTTATCTATTTCTATGCACATTGGCTCTTTTGGCTTCGAAATCACAACTGGCCCTATATAAATTACACAAAAAAACACGAAAATGATAAAATACTTTTTAATTGTTGCTGTATGGTATACATCGTCTAATGTATAGTAAAAAACTGTTCTGACATTTCCAAACAATAGTTTTGTGATTTCCTAACTGTTTGCAACAACATGTATAGCCGATATTTGAACCTTTTTCATCATACATTTCTTTGAATATTTAAAGTCCCAGGATCACATTTACAAGTCGCTCTCATTTTATCAAGAAAGATTTCTTACTGACATAAATGGTCTTTATTTGTTAAAAACATGTCTGACTTTGCCTTTTTAATGGATTAGTACATATTACAAAATGTACATACATTGCGCAGTATTGGTTTTCAATGATATTGCAAGAATAAGAAAAGCTTTCTGGCAACTCTTTTTCTTGGAAAAACAACTTGAATACGAAAGAAAAATATATGTCAAAATTGTTTTAGAGTGAAAAGAACTTGGTTCTATCATTATCCTATCAATACATTTATGTAACTATATCTTCAATAATTACAATTAAAAGAGATCCTGGGACTTTAACAAAAATGTCACGACTTTATAGTTATAACAAATGATAAAAATGATGATGCAATAACATTCTAGTTTGACGTAGAGAAGAGGACTATGAATTTGGCATCATATGTCCGTCTTTCTGTACGATTGAAAGGCGAAGAAGTCAAAATAGCTTCTAAAACAGAGAGTTTCTGACTATTAGTGAACGCAAGATCTTCAGTCTCTAACAGACTCAGCTGGGTATAGACTATAGCAAAATGAACTAGGTGCAAAATAGTTACAGGACACAAAATAAAAGAAGTTAACTTGTCTACAGTCTGTGTCATTTTTAATGACTGCGTCCTACGCTGTAACAGCATTTAATCTAAATAGTTTACTCCATGTATGTGTAAGATTCCTGGTGTTCATTTGTATGTGCGCGAAGTACCTACCTGTCAATGTCTCATTGCAATCTTCACCAAAGCCTCCATCAAGATCTTTGTCTGTAAATAATCATACAAACTATGAAAATACTCACTCGTCGCATGAATCATTCAATTAAGGCCAAAAATAGATGTACGTCATGAATGACTTGTAAACATATATAGTAGGTTTCCTTCAGGATCTTAATGAAATTATAATTGCATTGTATGTTATCTGTCTTTCTATGCAGAAGCGTAAATCGAACTGTTAAGAAAGAACGTGTAAGACTTCTCTTGTGTGAAGATATATCCATATACAAACATGCAACACAATAAAAATCAGCTTGTAAGCCATTACGCAAGAAAGTTCTTGTCACGTGACTGAAACATTTTGTGTAAATAAGATATATCTGCTTGTAGGCATCCAAGAACACCCCCCCCCACATACACACACAGACACTTACTTTCGTTTAAACTGACACATGATATTTAGTGAAACACCTTCTGTAAATCATATTAACGACTGAACATTAAACAAAAAGAAAATCTTATATGAAAATGATTTTTAAACACAGGGAGAAATGGCATTATATTTTGAATTAGACACGAGTTTCTTGGTAACACTGCGGTAGGGTAGGCCAGTACATGTGAATCATATGTTGGAATGGCACTGTGCCTTTTCTTTAACCATGTTATGTTAATGATGTAATTATACATATATATAGACATGTATATTGTTGAAATTACAGTTGGAAGCACTTCCAGGTCTATGTCCCCCATTTTCGAAGAGCGGGCTTGAGGTAGATTTCTCCCAAGGAACAATAAAAGGCACCTGTCGAGTCTTTCTTTGTAAGAATCTTTTAGATAAAATTGAATACTAGCTATTGACTTTAAATAGTTCAACGTTCTTGTGTTCAGTAAATAATTATGGCTTCCGACCTTGAATTCTGGTTGCCAGTGCGCAAAATGTTTTGTCTGCGTCATTTACACTTTTGTTTTAGTGCGTTAACTCGCGGTGTACACAAAGTTGTTTGTGCATATACCACGGGTATACATACCTACTTTCACGTTATTCATGGGCAATATTACAGATTTCAAAGCCGGATTCCACTTTTTTTATCACACAGTCCATTTTAGAATTAATAAAATCTTCTTACACATCATTTTGATACTTATTTAAACAAATATATATTTATTAGAAATTTCAAGTAACAGCTACATGTAGGCCTTTTATTTTAAAGAACAGCAATAATTGTGAATTATTTTATCTTAAGAAGATAATAACAGTTGCCCTGTATTGTTGACATAATTCTTGAAATATATCGTGGTTTTGTAAGCATATGAGGTTGTTTACGCGAATTTCCGAGCAGGTCGTCATATAGACATTGACGTAACGCCAAAAGTTCCGACTCACAACTGTAACATTAAAACGCGACGTTAAAAGTGTCACGTTTTTGGGGAGACATGTGTTCTGTTACCGTTTCTACTGTTGAATTTAAAAAATGGAAACATAATAATGTTTATGGCATAAGTCAATGTAAGTTAAGTTCGATTAAGATGACTACTTCAGTAGCTCATTGAATCGACCTCGAACATTCGTGCGTGATACACTGATAAGCACAATCACGAAAGTGACGCAGTGAGTTTTTCGTCGCTACTAGGTGGGATGAGGCACGCGCGGCATCAGTGTAATTTACCAAAAATACACGTGTGCTCCGACAGGGATTCGAACACAATACCTTCCGTAATCTAATCACCGAGTTAATGAGGCACATATTAAAATATATTTCCAGAATTAAAGCTGATGGCAAATCATTATCAATACAGTATCTTCAAGATAAAAACCGTTATTTTATCGTTCTAAATTCATCGGTGTCTTATGGTAGCTTGAACAAACTTTTTTTTATTATACTAGTATTAGATTTTCCCTTTGCATAGTGAGACTGATTAAATGGCTTTCGTTTTCATTTTTACCGTGGAACAAAACAAATGATCTAGGCGAAATAATTTTTCTGTCAATGCATTTTTAAGAACTCGTCCTCGTGTATGCACTGGGCATGATTGTATGCGCATTTTAAAGAAGAAGTCACTATTTTAAAGCTTAATTAATGCGAAATACATTCATACTACTTAAGAAATAAATCATACCCTTGTTTGAAGAAATCAAATACAATTCAGAACAGGGGTACATTAACGGTAGAATTTTTAAAAAATTGGACAGTTCTAAGAACTCGTTTTAGCGGTATTTTAGTCAGTAAAATAAAGGAATCTCGCCTCTTAAAGGTCCGTTACTAACACCAAATCGAATTTTCTTTTAAATCTGGAATTGTATCAAGGAAATACAGTTTGAAACTCGCTTCTAAACTTTGCAATAGCCGTGGAGTATTTCCCAGTTTGAAATAATGTTGCAGAAAAAACGAGTGAATGTTTGTGTATTTCCTTAGATTGACCTGGGTGGTCTTTTTGTCCTACTTTCGCTTTATTGGATGTTGAAAACAGTCAGAGATATACTTTGCACATCATTGAAAGTAAATTTCTTCACTTAAAATTCAAAATAGGCATACTTATTTATGTAAAACCTATTTGCAGCCTCTCTCTCGGAGATTTCTGAAAAATTACAAAGATAATTGCCAACTGGGGAAGACCTACTTTCGTTTTTAAAAAAAGGCAAAATATAATTTAATAAAACTCAAATGTTCAACATAATCTGGTCACGTTCGATGCAGTATGTCATAATTTTCCTTCTGAGAAGACACCCGTTACGATTCCAGATTTAAAAGAAAATTCAATTTGGTATTAGTAATGGAACTTTAACTACGGCTACTGGTGCTCTACGTCCATTGTATTTACTTACTGACGGCAACTTTATGGTCATTTAAAATCCTAGTCATACTTGTTGCTATTTATGGAATCCCTACACGGGAATAAACCAATAATAATTTTATTTTAGTATTTTTATTCCCTTTGCAATAGTTAGTAGTGTTCAATGCTATATGCCCTATGGAGACCTGTCTTTTGTTTATGTAAAGTCCTATCTGATCAGCTGCATGATACCGATATCATTGCTCAACGATAGATCTACACTGTGATCATAGTCTACTGTCAGTCCTAGAGTCTGCATCACAGTATTAGTCTACACTACAAGGCACTTTGCACTATATTATAGTCTACAGAGCAAGGAACTTTGCACCATATCATGTTGTACATTGAGTCGGTAGTTTAACACTGCATCTACAGTCTACTGTAGACTACGGTTCCTACATCACTCAGCAGTACATATTTACCTTTAAAGACACTGTAGTCATAGTCTACACTATAGCCTCATAGAGTCTGTTTGTGTACAGTGCAGCCCTAATTACTTAGGTTAGAGTGCTACATCTGCATATTTTATTTTATGCAGATTAAAATATCCTGTCCCTTCCACACAATACGAAGCATCTGAAGTATAGTGCTGTGGGGTCGAGTGAATATTTATCTTTGACATTTCTAGTTCGCAGCAGTATATTAATTTTGACTATTTATAGTTGAGTAGACCACGATTTGCTGTATTCGTAACATTGCAGTTTAGGACAAAATACTCAATGACATTGAAAGGAACATCCTGAATTACATTGTAACATAAAGATTCAATGACATGGAAAGGAACATATGGTTATTAATTTTCTATATAAAACATATGGAAATATAGTTTGCGTGTTAAAGCATGCTTTTTTCAGTAACCAGTCATTAAACAATCGAACAACCTTCACATAATTAAGAAGGGCAAAACTCATATTGTTATATTTCAATTAATTTTCAACTATTTCTCGTTTCATGACATATCACATTACAAAAAATGTTGAATTTTCCATTTATAGTCAAGGATCTTGTAAAACTTTGTACACTTTGTAGAAAATTCTCCCTTTGTAACTTTCTCGTTTAAGAAACCTGAGCGTTCAGTTTTGGATAGTATACATTTGACAGAGCTAAAACATCTTAGGATCATTACTGTTGCCTAATTGATGAACTCGTCGCATTTATTACTCTTGGCTTGGACTGCATCTTAAAAACAATTAAAAGTATTCTTTGAATTTTAAGGTATTGACCAATATCAAACAAAACACGGTTTTACTTCATCTATATAACGATACACAATGTTACATTTTCTTACCAAAAACCAAACAAGCCTCTTTTTAGCTTTTTTAAAAGCTTACGTTAAATGTTAATCATAGCTTCAATAATGTGAACTGAAATCTTTCAGATGTCATTAATTTATAATAACTATCTTTAAGAAAGGTCGGCGCAATTATGAGTATATTAAAGCGATTGGTAGCTAGATGTTATCATAAAATTAATTTTATTCAGTCAAAAGGAGCAAATATCACAGGGTGAGAAAAAAAAATTCATCATGATCGGGACTCGAACCCACGGCCCTACATTCATAGATATGATTAACACTATGTTGGCTGTAACAACATATTATGTTGATAGATAAGAATTTGTTACGTATTAAAATTATAAACCCTTTTTAGAAAAACTGAAAACGCACGAGTATTTTATTGGATATTCTTATTCGGTATTATCCAATCAAAAGGTGCTTTACAGCGTAAATTTCTCAATTGAAAACATGTTTTACATTCTACTTGTCATTTCATCGGCGGTTGAAAGATTCGAACTTCCGGTCAAACGCGAGCTTATTATGGCTGCGCCGAAAAACCAATTAAAGTCCTTTACATCTGCTATTTAAGAGATAAGCTTGTAGTTATGATTTTACTTGTTTTCTGTTTGTTTACCTCTGATTTTGGTATATTTCAAGCATGGAATTTCCATAGTCCATATTTTTGTATTTAGAGCCAATTATTCCATAATTATGTTCAAAGAACATTTACTTTAAGTTAATAGTTTCAATTAATAGATAGTGTGTACAATGCATTAATACATGAGAAAACCGGGTCTTGCAAGCGACACGCCATCTTCATGTGCTGACCATTTTTACCAAATGATTTGAAAATCCCTTCAAGAATGACAAATATACAGCTCTGGCACACAAATGTGTGCATACATACAGGATTTCTTTACCTTCAAGCATTAATTGTGACCTTAACATGTGAGGTTGGGACGTGGGTATTGCACGTGACAAGTCGTCTTGATGTGCTGAACACTTGTGCTAAACTATTGAAGGACGGACACGCGGACGGACGGTGATATTTTAATATGACGACCTTTAAAAATGTCTTGAAGTGCTTATAGAAAATCGAAGCGTCTGCAAAATGTATAATGCTTCGGCAAGAAATTGTGATGAGGCTGGTTTAACACGGATTACCTCTCTCCGTTTAGCAGAGCAATAAAATATCAAGAACCCACAAATGTTAGAAACAACGTTAGTTGTACTTGAAAGTTTAAAATATTTAATTATTCATACCTTCCCTATAAACGCCATATTTATTATAACATACATCTTCGTCGAAGAGGCCGTCACAATCATTGTCTTGGTTATCACCTCCTCGAAGCGACATGTTGCATAAGTTTCCGTCCTACAAAATAAAATAAGATTTGTAAATCATTTCTTTGTTTTTAAAGTGTTAGGTTTAATTTGTTAACCTTTTCTATGTTCAGTTTTAATTATTACAGTAATGCATATTATAACAATTTCTGTGGATTTTGGTACACGAATATAATATTAAAATAAACATTTTCATTTGACAGTTATTTCATAGTGATATTATAATTTCTAACCATATGTAGCACTTTGCATTTTATATTTCCGGGGATGACAAACCAATGTCCAGGGTCATACGTTACTACAGACATTCCAAACAAGTTACTATTTTGATGTACGTGGCGATAGTCATCTGGAGCTTTCGACACGGTTGACGTGGTGAGATTTTCATCGACGAAATACGTTTTAACATCCTTGACATCAGACCCTAACGTTTCAAGTATTTTATTGTGATACGATGTTACGACAGTGTCATGTAAGTTTTTAGATGGAGGTAACATATGAAATGAGGTGGACTTCGTTTCGTTACTCGGATCGTAAATGCGCAGGCCGACTCCTATTTTCTGAGAGGCATTGATCCTGTGCGCAGACGTGGCATCGATTTCCTGAGTAACCTTATCTCCCCTGTTGTAAATGATGTGAGTAGCGTCAAATCCTCCGGTGATATTGACAATTGTGTTATCTGCATTTGACACGACAAGTACCTCGACTTTAAAAGGACAGTTGACAAATGCTGGAATCATGTATTCAGTTGACCAAACACTTACTGGCAAAAGTTGATGGAACCAATTTGCAATATTGTCTTTTTCAAATTGTTTACCGCAAAACACAGCAGATGGTTTATCAAATATAATAAGGCTACCAGAAATGTCATTCCATTCCGTAGTTTGCATTCTTGATACCAAACTTAAGCTTCTATGTTCCGAATCTGTTCCTGATTGATTTGTAACCTTTATGGAAAAATATGATACCATTTGGACTTTTTCATGCTCGGTCACAAAAGTACACTCTGTCAAATCTTGCTCATTATAATCCAGCATCATGAACTCAGTATCAAATGTATCAACTGGATAAACCCGGTAGCTGTATATTTCATCAATAAATTTGTGTATAACAACTACTGAAACATCATCATCAGAGAGAATGGTGTGATAGGTCAACCCATTTATTAGATTCAGTGCACTAGTACAATCATAGTATCTTTCTCCGTTATCATAAAGTGTCCCTTGAACAACCGTTTCAGGGTCCGTTACGTTGGGCTGTGACAACAAAACTGCAACATTAGTCTGCTTGTTAAGCGGCGAGACAAGTATTCTACACCATTCTCCGTCATTTGCGACGTAGGGCAGTTTTAAAATGAATTTTCTGCCATAGCTATCAGCAAAACCTGTAATGACATAATATTGTTTGTTTAAAATTAAAATTTAAGCTTTTATGTCTGTGGAACGCAGAGAAAAGAAAAAGAAATATTTATCAAAAAAATACTCGAAGCCAGATAACTGTATCATATTTCATTTATTGTAAATGGTTTCTGTTTGTTAAAGATTAGAGTGGATATACTAGCGTTTGGTGTACATTAGTATTTTCAAACAGTGAACAGACTACATTCTCTTTAAATACACAAG
>JAFMSR010000008.1:21926628-21960290 GCA_022818135.1 Saxidomus purpurata
AGTTGGTAGGGGGACGGACGGACCGCCCGACATACCGACCGACCGACCGACCGACCGACCGACCAACAGACATCTGCAAACTTATATACCCCCTTTTCTTTGAAAGGGGTATAATAAAATTGTATTTTGTCTTATTTGTAAGGGAAACTCTTAAAAAGTATCTGTTCATGAATACATTGCGGATACATTGTATTAGAATAAAACCAACAAGCAAAGGAAAAACAGACACATCTTGAAAGTGGAGAAAAACCTGGGCAGTACTGCTATCATCAAGCACATAGTCTGTCGTTTGTAAAACCTTTCCATACTAGTTAGAAAGTGGAGAAAAGGCTGGACAGTACAGCTATCATCAGGCACATAACCTGTCGTTTCTAAAACATTTCTATACTAGTTAGCTGACCTCTAAAAAAGGTCGACAATGGCTAAACAGTTTTCACCTCATTTATAACACATCTTTTGAGTTTTGCCGTGGTTCGGCATATTTGCGAATATTTAATATCGCGTTTTCTTGATTTCCGAAATTTCATTCGAGAAGGGGTCGTAAAAATCGACGTGATGAGGTAATAATAGTATACAATGAATTCTATATGCCACAGTATATACATTCTGCTCTAAATCGTAGTTCGGGTATTTTCTCGGATATTGTTCGACCGTTATTTTCAATAAACGAGACTATAAATGTGCCTTAACTCGGATAAGCCTTGTATATCAGACTACTATTAGTAACTGAATTGTGATCTAGCTAGTGCATAATGATCACGTGCTACCACGTGTTTGTGGCTTTCCTTTTGAATTCTCATTACGAAACTGAAACGCTTAAAACATTTTGAATCTGAAGTAGACATCATATTATCACATATATGTCTTGAATACTAGTAAGCCTTTACCAAAACAGTTCAACAGATAATGAACTGTGAAAAACAGATATACTAGAGAGCATAGCTCATTTAGATACATGTATGTCTAAATACAGTTAATTTAAAGCATCCTCTCCTGTTGAAATATAAGCCAGAATTTGCTGGATTTTTTATATGAATGCATCCAACGCATCCATCTGTATATACGTTTGAAGAGATGATGATTCGTCAAAAAACGTTGCGATTTTCTTCTATACAGTGTTTGTTGCGGAGTAATTCAATTCAGACACAATTGTTCACTTTTTGAAATTATTTCATAGGAAAATCACCATTTCAGAAACCCTTCTTCAGATTAAACAGTTCTTTCATCGGACAATCCCAGGATGGGATCAGATTTGACCTAAGAGGCAGGAGTAATCAAAAAGTATTGCTTCGAAGTTTTGTGGAAATTGTCTCAGTCAGTGGTTTGGGTGGAGACATCGGGTGAATCGAGCATATCATTTGACAACGCATAACGGAAGGACGACCGATGACCGATGGGCAAAAGCTCACCATGTGTATTATGTGCACAGACGAGCTTAAATTAGAATAATAATTCTACTCACTGAAAAGTTTGCAATAAAAATAAATAAAAAAATGAGAAAAGTTTACAATCAAGAAAATAACAGTCTAGTTAATACTAGTATATAATATTATACAAGTCAGTAAAGTTACGAATGAACATTTCTGGTTCATGTCAAACTTATTTTAAACTTGTAACTTTGACTTACTTGTTATCATATTTTAACTCTGTAACATCAGTTGATGTGTTGCAGAGTGGAAAACATCTGTTGACAATGACTTGCTTATTAGTTACTCTCAAGAACAAAGAGTTCTGCATGTCGCCATCATTTACGATAAACTGTAGCATAGTCTCTCCGCAAGCACGAACTTTCAGTTCTAAAACGTGTTCTTTGTGCAGGTCCAATGTATGCGGTGTTACAGTTCCTGACGGAGTGTTAAATGTGGTAGAAGCTTTTCCCTCTGCATAACAGATATTTCAAAGACATTCGATTTAATCAGTAACTTTCAATATTCCAGATACAGTATACAAATATTCAATTAAAATATTTAGATGTCTGTATTTAGCTAAATGATTTTCAAATTCGCACAAATAAATCTGAACAGTGTTATAAGTTATTTTGCTTTATTCAAAATGATTGCTGATTCATAGTTTCAATAATGTTTTGTTTGTTTCCTGCTCTTCCGAAGGTGCCCCGGATTCCACACATGCCTAGCCGGTTTCGTTAACCGGCCTACATTTAACACAATCATTACTTTCAGGTTCAAATCCTATAGATGCAGTTTCTTCTGTTTTCTTGTACAGCTATATTTTATCATAACTTCCGATCTTTCACGTCTGGCAAAATTACTCTTATGTTGAAGATCAATCCATATATACACTTAAAATTGAGAAATAACAGGATGTAATTCATGGTACAAGAAAGCCCTGGTCATGTGACCTGAACTTGTGCCATAAAAAACATATATCTGCTAGTAGGCATGCAAGGATACCCCCACTCGCCTTCGTTTCAACTGATAATTCAGATTTAGTCATACAGACCTGTAATATGGATTAAAATATTATGCAGTGAATCCGTTTAACGACTGAATATTAAAAAAGTAAGTATTGCATTCTTGTATGAAAATTGCTTATAAACACAGGGGAAAATGTCACTCTATATCAACATGGACTACATGTGAGTAGACCTCGGAGGAATACCGGCAATCGGCAGGATTTACACCATTGCGAATTAAAATAAAGTTCTCAACGACTCGGAAAGGAACATCATGAATTAACATAAAGTTTTCATTGACACGGAAAGGAACATATGGTTGTTTTTTCTATATAAAGCATTATGGAAACTGTGTTTTGTGTGTTAAAGCATTTAGTTTCAGTTACCGGTCAACTAACACTCGAACAACCTTCACATAATTCAGTACAATAGGCAACAGTCTCACTTTATTACCGGTATATCACATTTAAGCTACAGCCATTTCTCGTTTCATCACATACTACATTACAAAAATTTTGAATTATCTGCCTATAAGTGAAACTTTGTACACATCTTCTGCCGTACATTGTCTTATTGCAGAGGAAAAATTATTTTGTGCCTTGTTATTATGAATAATCTCTCTTTGTAACGTTCACGCTTACTTGTTTTGATTGCATCTAGGGTTCTTTGAACTTGGGGCAGTGATCAATATAAAACCGAACACGGTCTTGCTTCATCTGTATAACAGTACACATTGTTACGTTTCCTAACCCAAAATCAAGCGAGCCGCTTTCGAGCTTTTTTTTGTAGCTAGCCTTTAGTTTTAAAGATTTATCATTTTCTCTTACTAGTTAATCGTCATTATCGACGTCCGATATTACTGAAATACGGAAAGGTTTATGATACAAATGTACTCCAAAAAAGTTTGTGCTACGCACTGCCAATGTTTGCCCTTGTGAATGTCTACGTATATCTAAAACATTAACGTAACCGACACAGCGGTTGTATATATACATACCATAACATACACCTCCAGTGTTGTTTGGCTCCATTGGTATTGTTCCTGTTACATCCTGGAGCATATATAAAATAGGTAGATAGATTATATGGAAGCAATTACTTTAACTTTTAATTATGAAGATCATTTTGATGGCTAAATAAGATATTTTCCTGAGAATAGTTAAACATATTAAACTCGAAACTCAAATGATGGCTGCATTCTAATGAAATTTCAACAAACAGAAAATTAATTAAGATGTCATTGTCAAACCAGAAGACTTTACAAAAGAAACAATCAAATTTACATTAAAATTTTTTCGGAATAATAAAAGAAAATATCAACAAAACAAACATGTTTGTACGATACATACATAAAACATGTCACGGAACCCCTTTCTTCAAAATGTACTTTGCTTTGAATTTACCATGTTATATAGGACTGATATTGGCATGGCAGCAGTTCCACATTTCATGACACCTCTGACTGGATTGTTTGTCATGTTAGAATTAGATATTTCTGTAGTTGTTTCGGAGACTTCTATCACAGCTGTCATATATTTAGTGTAATTCATCCTACTGCCATTAACTTCAGCTTTTCCGAAGTTTGTTACAACTGGTGGTTCTTTAGCTGTAGCTGCTTTTCCTTCCACTGGTTTTTCTGAAACGAAGTTTAGATCTTTCACATAATTGCCTTTTTCTTCCACACTGAAGCCACGATGGTACAGCAACGTGCACAAATCCAATATGACTTTCGATGATTCAGTGAAAATTATAAAGGACTGCTCAATGACATAGCCGAACATATTTTAACGCACATACAACTTAACAGCATATCCCTACAATAAAAGACCACACAAGATAAAGCAACATACAATACAACAAATCAGCGGACTGATTGCACGATGCATCTCATTATAAATAAGTCAATAATCAGGAACAAAGAAGTAGACATATGTGAATTTATTACTGAATACATATATAATTATATAACACGTTCATCGTTAGGCAGTTACAGTAAATATTTTGTCAAAAGTGAAACGGTATGCGTCCTCCTGCGAGGCTGTATCGCATTCATTCTGATTTTGTTTAGTGTTACATATTGTATTAGTAAAGCACCTGGTCCCGATTTCACGAACATACTAAAGTATATGCTCAGCTGAGTACGATATTTTAAAGTCAAATTGTCACTAAAACTAAAGATATTTCTTGTTGTCATTTTATCGGTAATCTATTTTTAAATGAAATTAACATGTTGAAAGAAAAAATATGTTGTATAATACTAAATGCAAGTCAGATATAGTGAAACATTCATTTGAGTACAACTCAAGAATTTTAAGAATTTACTTATATAAATAACTTGCTATAAAACAACATTTCCTTCACATAAATTATATAAATGTACTAAATCGGTAAATATTATTTTGACAAACTTGAAATCTTTAAAAGAATAAACATGCAAGGGGTTGATTAGCGTTGAAATAAGTTGAGCATGTAACGGAGTAAATACTTAAGTATTTTCGTGAAATCGGGGCCTGATCTATTCTTGTACATTAAATAGTATACTCATATCAAAACCAATCTTGCTTACGCATCAATCTCAAGAATGCTCCCCGAAAATATATAAAAAGTTATATCTATTAACAGGTTTTAATTGATGTCAATTTACAAGACGTAGCTATGTTTGAGATTGTTTTGAAGAGAAAACTGAAATGAAAAATATAATTACTTATAGCGTTTTAGAGTCCAAATTGACTTTTCATATGGCAACGACTACATAAGAAATAAACAATAAAATCTAAATAGAAGACTAAAGAAAAGTTTAACACGTATCTGTTGTCCGTCATGGTACTAATGCTACACATGTATATCAAGTTTCACTTTCTTTTCACTATCATTTACTCATCAAGGTAATGGTCAAAGATATTATATATAAAACTGTAATGTAAACTAAACATTACTCAAACCAATCTCTGAATAAACGGAACTCTATGCTTCAAGACTTTAATCAATTTATTTTCCTAAACACTGCCAGTGTCAATAGCCAAGGCTTTATCATATCAGTGTCAAATATGATTATGTCATGCACAATTTTGCATCTATGTGACTGTTTCAAGACATTTGTTTCGTTAACACTTTCCATATTAGACCACTCAAAAAGAGCCAATGAAGCGTTTGTCTTACACATGTATACTCAGCTTCGTTCGTTCGCATACTGAGCTGTAAATAGTTATATTGTATAGGTACAGCATTTAAATATGACGTCAGCATGGCATCATTACAATGTATGAACTGTAAAGAGTTTTGTGTAGATCTACAAGTTTGAATATGACGTCTATCTGGGGGTCAATGGCTAAATCCCAACGTAGTAATGCATATTTGCAAAAGGTTAGATATGTTATGCACAATATTCGAATGCTAGTATAAATGTTTCACCGTAAAACCCAACTTAAACTGAAAATGAAATTCACTTTGTACGATTCAATTACTAGTATATTATCATGTCTATGTTATGAATTGGGGTCACTGAACTAAAGCGAATATGGTTACGGCTTAAGTGGATAGAAAGAATGTTAAGGACTTGGTACAAGTTTGAGTAACAGCCACTATGTGCTCAACAATAACGGCTACAACAAATAAACAAGCAAATAATCCCCATACATTTTCAAAATTGTAAAGCCTATTACACGGTTCAAGTTAAATAGTAACTTGAGTTTCAATCGCCCTGAATACAAATAAACATCTACAAATTAAAATGTGGAAATTTCTTAAAATCATAATGCATAGTAAGTGAGAATGCGCCTTATCGATATATTGGTAGAATAATGGCGGTTTCTATTAGATGACCAATTAAAAAACCTTTCCTCATAGGACATTAGAGTTCATCCGTACAGTCATGTTCCATAGAAAATAGAAAATCTCCAGCCGCGAACATAAAACAATGACGTTTACTTACAAGTAGGTCTTACAGGTAGGCACTGTGCTCAAAACAGAAATAAAAACAACCAATGCAGTACGATTTCACATAAACATACAAATAAAAACCAAGTATATCAAATATAAGCTACATTGTAACAATTGAATAAAGAGACTCAAATAAAGAAAAGAAAAGAGTTGTCTCTCAAAAGTTACCAATATTCCAGTCTGTGACCTAGAACTTCAAGGTGAGGAACCGGAACTTACACACAACACTTTATCTCCATGTGCTTATTCATTTCAAAATCCTTAAAATCTAACAGACTTACAAACCGATAAATACATGTACATGTATGTACATGGATCTGGAACCTTAGACCTCTGCGTGTGACCTTGAACTTTAAGGAAGGGACACAGGACTTGCGCAACATATGCTCAACCATTGAGCCATGTGATTTGAAAACCCTTCCATGCATGCCTGAGTTGCCATACATACAGGATACCATGACCTATAAAGTGTGACAATGACATTGACCTTTGAGATTGGGCATCTTGCACTCAGCACATTGTCTTGATATGCTAAACATATGAGCTAAGTTATTTTAAAATTCTTCAATGCATGACAAAGTTAAAGTCCAGGCAGAAATGTGAGCATAATTATAAAGGATTAAATTACCTTTAAACTCTAAGATCTTGGGACGTGGTTTTTGTACGTGACAAATCGTCTTAGTGTGCTGAACATTAATTTCTGTATTTTCAAATATTTAAATGTACATGTATGACAGACTTCCATTCAGGACAATAATGTGTGCATATCCCATTACCTTTAAACTCTAAGTATAACACGTTCTGATGAGAATAGTCACCTTTCTGATTGTGCCTTAACTATGCCATTTTCAACATTTGTTTTCAAATATCAATATCCGTGTATAATTTCGTTAGAATTAACGGTTTTTCCTATATGAACACTCATGTTTGTGTTATATAGAACAAAGACGTGTTATTGATACTAAATATTTTATTACTTTTCACATTAAGTACATACATGATAATGATATTACAAACATACTTGCTTATACAAAATATCAGTTAAACAACTTGGTGCACAAAAACAATTGACTGAATTCAGTCACTAACTGACCATACATTCATAGCATATATGAATCTGTACTCCAAGACGATTCGAATATGATTGAAATTGCATCTGACTGAATTTCAGTCATTCCTGATTTCACTATCTGCAACTGAAGAAGCAATGAAAGTTTTTCGGTAAACAAAGTAAGAAGCTAGACCGACAGTGACTGAATTCAGTCACGAAATAGCATTCATTTAGGCTATAATTGTATCTGATAGAATTCAGTTATTTCTGTTTTCACTTTCCTAAAATTTTGAAAACAATTAAAATACTGAAACCAATGATTGTTTTTCCGTGAACAAAGATGGAAGCTAGCCGAATTTGGCTAAATAGCATGATTTATAACACATGGAAATTCACCGATACAGGCTGCAAAATAAATGTATTCACTCAAAATTATTATTAATATCCTTGTTTATAACAACAGTATGTAAAAGAAACAGGTGTGTATATCGATCTGGTAAATAACATGCATGCAAACAAAAATAGTAAAGTACAATTCCGTTAAAAATAAATATATGATAAAGATATACTTTTTCGAGGTAATCGTTCATAGGCCAAGAAAATAACTATCAGTTTCTTTGCTACGTCTTCATGTTCTAACATTCACTAGCGATATTTAACAATTGTACATATTGCGTATATAATTTTACATATCTATATATTAAAATTTAGAAATAAAATATGATTATTTTGTTTTCATGTTATGTCACCAGATACAATAATAACAGCAACAACAACAACACACTTGATGAAAAAAATGAATAACAGTGCAGAAAATGAGCGCACTTCGTTCAAACAAAACATCAATAAAAGAATTGGATATAAACTGAACAGAGCAATGAAATGGTCACACTTTGATTCAAGTTATTGCGAGTATTACAACAATACTTATCTGCAAACTGGGAGGGTAAATCTCAAATCTAGTCGTATTATACCAGTTTGGGGCTTATAAATACGATTAAAACTACGCTTATAAGCTAACCTGTAACCTTTGTTTACAAGAGTATACAATTGGACATTATTTTCCACCTACATGGAGTCGTAGAAATATGGTTTAACCTGTCTTACTGGCAGTCATCTGCCTTAATATGCCAATTCATATGTTTCCTAATGTTCCATTTTAATTTGAATATAAGCATAAAACAAAATTATTTAGAAGAAATATATACATTTACAGCAAAACAGTCAGTCTAAACATCAAAACTATAATGTGAGATATCAACATGTATGCATTATAAAACATACGCCGTCTAGCATCCAGGACAGCTAAAACTTAAATACAAAGGTAAATACTTTCTGTGATAAAATCATTTTTTATTGGTGGTTAATAAACTAATTTCTTAAGACAAAAAATATGGTGTAAGAAACCACCTGAAAAAATAATCAGGTAAATACTTTTCGTGATAAAAAGCATTTTCATTGTTTATAAACTAAGGTCTTAAGATTAGAATTATGACTGAATGCGCCGCCGTTCTGTTTAAAATTCTACGTTTAAAACGAAACACGACCATAATTATCACAAGCACTGTAACGTTCAGCAAAGGGTCGTACAGAGCCTTTAGATATGGATGTATCAATGGACATGTATCTTCAGACTTCCAAAGACAGTCGAGTTTTGAGCATTTTTGATGTAAAAGTGTAAATAAGTATTGCTATTATGTCCGATATTGATCATCCCCCCTTTTTAGGCTTCATAACCCCATCCCCTGTCCGTTTACAATGTATCAGCATCCGTAGTATACAACAAGTCATCTGAGTCACTGTTAAGACTTGCCCAATCCACTTTTGATTATCCTCTTGGGATGATTTAAGGCATATGCAATTTTCCTTTGTAACTGTCTCCCGATACTCTCCAAAAGGTAGCCTGAAAAGGAAAGATATATTACCTCATGCACTTCTAAAAAGAAACAATATCTATCTAGCTGACCTAAATAAACGCCTCAAAGAACTATTTCCCATAATGTAAAACATGTATTAAGTGTCTGATACAAAAGTGAGCAAGTCTGTTTTACTGAGGTCGGTAAAAGAGACTTTTCATCACATCTCAAAAGCTGAATTAGAATCCCATTTCACGATATTATATGTTACTCCCTGTCAATCCATGTTATCATAATTCAAAGCGGATCATTAACCTGCTGATAAAACTTTCTGTGGTACAGTTAATGGTTTTCTTTGAAGACATCGAAAGTTAATATCTATTACACATTAATACGTTTTGAAGAAACACTTATATATAATGTAGAAGCAACTTGACATGATATTTGGTACGAAACAGTAGTTTGGTATATTTAAAAGTGCTTCCTGTGTGTCATAATACTGTCAGATATTCAGTTGATTATCACAAATAAATATATACAATCAATTGATTATTTCAAAACGAATGTTAAATCCCCCCAAAACAAAGACCAGTAACTACACCTCTTTGATTTATATAATAGAGTTTATCCGTAAGGGCTAAATTGTTTTAAACATTTGCTGTCCGTGAACAGTTTTGTTCTGAATGCTCTGTGTCTTAAAAATGTTGAATTAGTTTTCTCTGCCCTTAATCTGAACATGTATCTCAAAATATAAATCAAACTCATAAAATGTACTTACTGTTTTGGTACCCATAACTTGTGTTCCCATGTCGTCATGTACATATTCCGGTTCCGGTACGTTGAGAGGTTTCTGTTCTGTAGAACGTTCTTATGAAATTAACGTTTTCATTATGGCTGTCGTTATTTACGCTCAACATGAGAGCTTCGTTCTGCTATAAATTCGAGTAAACGTGGTGAAAACTACCTGTATTGCCGAACGTCCTTTTGATGATATCAAGTTTATTGTTTCAATCAATAACAACACACTAACAACGCTATACTCCTTAGCTCTCTCAAGTGCCAGCATAATCTTCAGTGCAGCACTAAATGGAACTGCAACATTTCCAAGCATTGCCTACACAGTCAACTATGTATTTTACTTTGTGAAGTTTTAACACTCTATCTAGTGAAAACAAATTTGGAATAATTATGTTATATGCTACAACACACTTATCTAATAAACATGTAGCTGAGTGTACTCCTACAAGGAGCATTCAACAGTCCTTTCTTGTACTGTATTTCACTTTCAGAATTTACAACCAAAGAGATGTATCATAAGAAATACATTACAGGCGTGGGACACATTTATATTGGGCACTAATGATAATGTTCTACATTTATTGCTGGCAAATACCGCTAATGTTCATAATACCGTGCTGATAATTAGCTGACACTGACAGGTTTTAGATAGTTTATATGGCCGGTCTGGTATCTCCGGTATTACGATTTAAATGAAATGCAACAAAGAAATGAATTTGTGAGGAAATTTGATCTAGATTCCTGATGCAGATTAATATTTCAATTTAAACGCGAATTTTCACGTCACTCATTTGCCTAAATGAACCAGGTCTGATCTCAACGCGCATGTCCGTTAGAAACATCATATAAATACTACAACTACTAAAAAAATAATAATTATTATTATAACAATAAAAATACTGATTCTTTATAGGCTGAGATTGATAGCCCTTGAGGACTTTTCTGTGTTTGATAACACTGTATCATAAAAAATTATTTGCTAACCTTAACTGACCACAGCACTGACCCCATGCTTTTAACACATGACATTTTTGTTCTGAGAGAATTAATGGTTTTATTACTTCAAATGTGGAACTACTGGGATTTTTGTTGTGAATGTGAATTTCAGTGCACAGGGAATGATAAAATATTGGCAAGCTTTATATCAGTATATATGCTCTTCTTTTTTACATAGAACAAGTAACACACAGTTTATTTCATAACTAACATAAAGTTATTTCCTATTTTATTTACTTAGGTTATAGAGATACTTGATGTTTCTATCATACTGAAAGGTATCTTCTAAACAAAAGAGATATCTCAAAAATGTAAAGATATATCTCCTTCTCTGTCATATGTCGGTGATAGATATCTTTACAGTTATATGCACATAATTATATCTATCAGTAAGATTTTTGTCTTCAAATACAAGTGGTATCTGAAAAATACAACCTTCCATGCAAACGAGATATCTCAAGAAACTGAGACTGACATATCTCTAAAGCTCATTAGATATCCAAAGAACATTTAAAATATTATATTTATTATATCATATTAGAGATATCTTTCAGATTTGCAGGGGTGTCTTTGTAAGACAGAAGGATTTCCTTCATACCAGATCGGGATATCTGCAGTTTTTACCAGTGATGGAAAATCTCATCTGTGGGGCTCGTTTTGGGGAGGCTACGTTTTTGGTACGTGGCATTCCCTGTTTGATATATTTTTTTTTTTACACCCCGGCAGAGCCTCGGTACCGCCAAAACAGTTACCATCGAGCCAGATATTTCCATTTGCACGTGTAACCAGTGAAATATTCTTATTATCTTTCTAATAAAAAAAGATACCTCTGTATGGTCATGATAAAGATACCTTTCTTGAAATCAGAGATTTATGTCATGATTAAATAGAGCATATATCCATAACTTTTCGACATTGGTATTTGTATGTTTAACATATATATATACATATGTGGGTTAAGTAGGAGAGATATCTAAGATAGACAAAAATATTTCTCAGTTACAATCAATGTGTAAATTCAGAAACTGTGTTTAGAGCTTACATGAAGAAAATTAACTATAACTGCATAAAAATTTATAGAATAATTATTTGACTGAGCTGTCATTAAACAAACAAAATTTATTTACATTGTTATATAACGCTTAAATCTTCAATTCTGTGTGGTGAATGCTAGTCCCAGAGAGTAATGACCACAATACTTTATACAGGTGCTGCAGTTCAAATCCAAAATTATCGAATAACTGCAAGATGAGGGTTTTATGACCCATGCCTAATAACACTTAATGGTAGGTGCCAATCATAGAAAAGTTTCCCAGGGCTACCAATCTCGGTCTTTAAAGAAGGTAACATGTATGGAATGTGAAAGAATATTCATAACTCATTTAACATATTTAAAACATGGCCTTCTGAAAACAAAAAGAAGTGGCTGATCGCCGTGTTGTATAAGCAACGTTTACATAATTAAGGTAATTCAGACCGACAAACATATGAATCATATCTGCTACATTTCAGCAAGGGCTTATCAGTGTAGCTAATCACTGGTTACAGTAAACACCTCATAAAAACCCAGGAACCTGCTATGCTGACCAACTAGCCTCACATCAATTGCCAGATGTTATATTTGAGAATTCATTGACCTATACTTGTACAATATAACTGGAGAGAAAATTTATTTATGAGATTCATTTGCTTAGGCCAAGAAAGAAATGTTCTGGTGTTCTCTATTTGTTCTACTTTAAATGTATAATTGTTGGTGCTAAATCTCCTAAAATAAGGGAGATATCTTTAAAATTCAGAGATATCTTCGTAAATTAGGAGATATCTTTCTTTTAACAGAAATATCTCTCATGTTTTGAAAGATATCTCCCAATACTTTAGATATATCTTTCAAAGTAAAAGAGATATCTTACAATGTAATAGAGATATATCTGTATCATGCAGACATATCATATCTTCTACATAAAAATATATCTCTGAGAAAGATATATCTGTTTAGAATAAAATATCTCTGTTACTAAGAGAGATGTCTCTAAAAAATGGAAAGATATCTCTCGAACATGTTAAAAAGATATCCCTGTAAGTAAAAGAGACATCTTTTGAGGTTCAGGAGATACTTTTGTGTGGTACAAATATATCTCTCAGCGTGAAAGAGATCTCTGTTATGATGAAAGATAACTCTTTGATATAAGAGATATATCTCTTCTACTATTTAATCAAAACAGACATATATATTTAATTTCATACAGATATCTCCTAAAATAGGAGAGATATCTCTGTTAATTATTGTAGCTCTTGGCCTTACTGCAAACACTCTTTTGTGTGAAAAAATGTTATAAAATCCTTGACTTGTCAAATAAAGATTAATGAAATGGAAAAAGAATTGTTAAAATTTACTAGAAAAACACTAAATTAATCATGTTTAAAAAAGAAATATATCTTATACTTAGTTACTTGTAATAAAAGTTCAGTTAAGACCCATTGTACTTTCCTAATTCAACATATATTTTAATATAATTTATAATTAGTATACTACTGCATGCAATGCTCTAACAGGCTGCTTAGATTGACCCTGTAGAGATGTTTGCGGCTATTAATGTCAGATTAGGTGGTGTTAAGGTCATTTATCAGAGAGGTGTTTATTGATACAATTCCATGCTGATGATTACCTGGCAGATACAAAATCTATGGAAATAAGGGATTTTGGCATATATAATACATATATGTTTGTTGGTCTGAATTGCGTTGCATTGTTGAACAAAAGAACTAAAACTACCATCAACATTAATATATAATTAAATAATGAATTGTAGATACTCTTTAGTTTATACTGTACTTAGGTTGCAACGGTGAGCCCCATGCGTGACTAATTGTACTGCCAGGATGATGTGCCTGACTCACCGTTATGTTATAAATGGAATTTATTTTTTACATTCTTATTATTACTTGCGGGAGCATCGAAAAAGTTCTTTTGGGTGACTGTTCGGAATTTGTCCTCTCCGTAAAAGTTACATTTATTAAAGAATAAGTTTTAAAAATGGTAGTACATGTATCATAAGCATAAAAGTCCATTTTAAAGTGTTCGGCCGGTATTTTCTATTTTAACCTTCTATCTACATGCATAACAATATCTTTTTTTAGTTTACTCTATCGTGAAATGCAAAAGTGTAGTCAATGGCGAATTAATTGTGTTGCTAAATGAATCACAATTGATGTCAATATATACATGACTCTAGTTTTTGTGTAATGTGAAATATTCCATGCGTAAATTAGTTTTGGGCTGAATTAATGTAATCCACAAACCTATCTATGGTCGCATTCGGAACACGATGATGTCCCTAAATTGTCAAATGAATAATATGTTGTACGTAATGTTGTGCGTAGGTAGCACGCTACTTTTCTTGTTAGTTATTTAAGATACAGTTTCAATTTCACGAGTTGTTCTTCACACGTATGTTTTATAAAATACTTACATGTATTCTACGGTGATAGTTTAGGTAGATAAAATTAAAATTATTCTATAACAACATCTGATTGAATAAATTAAAAAGAAACATATATGTGTGTAGCAAGATTCTGGCATTAATTGGTTTCTTGACTTTTGATGATCGGCTTATTTGTGGGAAATATATCTTTTAAAGGTGCAGATGGCACTTCGAACTTACTGATCGAATACAAAAACAGAATTTATTGATAGAATAGCGATATAACTATGTCGTTCTATTTACTCAAAACAGTGTTAATGTATGCAAATCTTTCGTATTATAGTGATTTTGTTATGAAACACCTTGCCAGAAAGCCTTTTCTATTTGTGTTTTTAGATATCATTGGCACTGCGCATTAAATTTAACTTGTACTTTCTGTTTATAAAGTTTTGAATGCAATTCTGTTGAAATTTATTCGTGCATACATGTAAGATCTTTATAATAATGTACATAATATTGTTAAAAATAATACATACAAAACATAGAAATAATGGCTTCCTTCTCAATCCTAATAGTCATGTTTGGTGCATGTACTATGAACCATATACAACTTTATTTGTTGCTGAATTTCTTAATGGTGTGTCACACGTCATTATATTAGTCCTGGGATTCGTCAAGTATGAATCTGATAACTTGACTTTGAGTGATCTGTAACCGGCACTGGAGTGACTTAGTTTAGCCAGAATGCCAATACGAGCAAGAATTATCAAAGTAACACAATGACTAAGCAACATTTTCTTTGTTTGAACGCAGAAATTGCTACAGTGTCTGTATAAAAATCTAACCTGAGAATTAACATTTTTAAGTAAAGAGACAAGTACATGTATGTTCACTCTATGTACAATACCCAAGCCTAAATTCTTAACACTCTTTTGGGAAGAAATTCATAACCGTAACAAACAACTTTGGTAGAATTATTTTTCTTAATGTCCTTGCAGCCCATTCAGTTTTACCTAAAGTGCAAAGAACATAAATTTTATTGTCAACCAGTCATGTTGAACAATAGCACATAACTCTGCCTAGTTTTTCTGAAATTTACTTTGGATCCTTGATGGCGTATGAAATAAGTTTGCAGTCTGAATCAATTCACATACGCATATCGTTACATAACAGAGAAAAAGTAATGGCTTAGGGTACTTCCATTGAGTCCTCAACAACTGCCCTTCTTTGGTACATACGAACCTGTGTTAATGTTTTCAAAGTAACAGTCAATTGTGCCGGTAATACATCTTTCTTGGACAGATAGGTGCTACAGCTACATGTACATACGGATACGTTTATGGGACTTGCATAATTCAACTCTCTGAATAATTTGTTGAAAATTCAAAACAATAATATAACTATTTGGTTTAGATCATACGTACGTGCATATTCTGATTACACACCGCGTCATTTACGATGGTACAGCGGCGACGTCTGGTCTGCGCTGCAATCGCTTAGTAACAGGTTATTGAATAAAAATTTTAGATGTAGAAATTCACTTTAATTAGAAAACATTGTTGTTGAAGATAAGCATGCCTTGTAGAATCAATGACAAACAATAGCAGTTATAGCAAAAAGCGCTAAAATAAAACCAATCGAAAAGACTGAGTTATTGTTGTACTTATACCGTTTAAGCATTTACTCACAAATTCATAACAAAAAGTCTTAAAAGAGTATTTAAAACTGGTATGAAATTAAAGGTAAAAAATGGCTGCGATCGTCGGTATTGGCTCGCTTTATAAGGCATTGGGTCAGCCGGCTTAATAGTACATAATCAATGCTGTACGGGTTTTGTGTAGTGGACGGACATGTAATATATACTAATACTGATAACACGTCACCAGAAACAGACAAAACGTATGGAGAATGCTCAACAAAATTGACTGTATAATATTTGTTTTTGAAACATAAGTGATGTAACCGATACATTTACCGTTGGACAAATGACAGATCACTCATTAAAAACATATAGCAAACATTATAGAGACGTTCGTGTATGGAAAATACATTGATTGAGTAGTAAATAAAGTCAACAGAAATGTGAATTTAGCTACGTTTTTTCTGCACTTCTTTTGAGAAGTGTAAGTAGCAATTAACGAAAATACACAGATTGAAGAGCAAGATATTTCTTGTATGATATGCCTTTGGAGAAACTGTTTTAAAATGTTGGAAACTAAGTTTTTCTTTCGTAATTGACAACTTTGTACATGTATAACAGTTTCAATAACAATTTGTGTATTTTCATGTACATGTGTATGCATATTTTGTTTTCATATGACGTACATCCAGACGCATGCCATTGATGAAAAACATTCCGTTTTTATCTAATGAAATATCTGTTCTGTTCAGAGCTGCTTTATTAAATGCAATTTCTATAATATTGATGAAAAACATACAGTCTGTAGTTTAGGCATAGGTCATAATGGTCAAATTATTAGTAGTTTTCAACTTTTCATACACAATTAGCCTCTCATGATTGCTTGCCAAATTGAGGTCTCAGGATAGAAAAAGTGTCAGAACATGTCAGTACCGCATGGTACCATTTAGAAGACAACACAACAAAACTATTTCAACAACTACCTGTGAATCTCACAAGTGATAAGACAGAAAAATATTGTTTTCAATTTAATAAGATGCTTATTTAACTGTATCACTAGCAACACGAGCATCATCATTGTCATCATCATCATCATAATCACCACCACAATCTTCATCAAAAAATTAATAATTTTAAAAATCATTTTATAAAATTAAATCTGCTGCAACACCAGCGTTCATTTTGTTCACTAATCAACTGCAACGTTCCTTCCCTGGTTTAGAAACTTTCTTTTTACAATAGCAATAGATTTATTTTATTTTGGTCTCCAGTCCATATCAATATATCTTAAATAGCACACATATACAAGATGATGCAGAGTCAGGAACATAAAATAAGGTTAGCAAGAATACCAGTATAGAACGTTTAATCCTCTCTACATGTGAAATGTAGTTTGTTTCAATTTCAGTATTGCAAAGCTTACACATTCCCTATTTTTACAATATTTAAATATTTAATTCTCTATTTCTTATTCATGTGAGGATTAATAATTTACCAAACTTGTTTTCAGTTTTCTTACTTCTTGTATACAGTCGAAGTAGCTCATGTTCAGAATATAACTTGTAACTTACATACTGAAAGTTTAGAACTATTTCTCTCGCCAGGTGCCATTTTTAAAGATACTGGTTTCGAAGTCTAAGCACAAACTGCCGAACGAGTTACTTTTCATTTGCTTCCCATTGTTTCACCAGGGTTTTAAAAAACATTTCATCATATACATGTAATATGCCTTTTCACATATATCTCATTTGGTTATCCATCTTTAAATTGTTACACTTATATTAGCTTCTTATTAGTTATTTATTTAATATGTTTGCCGGAACAAGTGCTTGCACCAGAAAGAAGGATAATGGCATTCGAACATGATGCCTCCGGGTTAGAAGTGTGATGCTCGACCCAATCCCCCCACCGACCCCACCCCCTACAGTATGGCGCCACGCGGTTTTCTTTTGTTAGTAATTGCTACTTCTCAAGCCTTCAAACGGTGTGACTGCAACTGATGATACCATCTTCGACAATCAGTTGTAACATTAATGAAAGGCCAAAACCAATCCGATCAACAACCAGACTTACACACTGAATAATGGTTTTAACAATATTCTAACAATGAGAAAAGACACTGCAGTAACAACAATTTGGAAATGGCGCTGAGCAAAGTGCAAAACACAGGATCGCCCCGGAACGATTGGTCACCAAATGTTTTGATATGTGTTCAAACCAGAGTTTGTAGCACGCTAACATTGACCTTTTAATGTAGAAATGAAGCTTGTAGAACATTTCTGCACGTCTTTGCCATGACATGCCCTTGAATCGAATCAAACAAAGCTATCAATAATGTTTGTATTGTGATGTTGTAAATGATGCTTCTTTCTTTAAAGAGATACTCCTTAAAACTGGTGTCAAATTAAATAACTTCAAAATCATAGAATGTTTGCAAGTATTATTACTTACATGTAACTTAAAGGCTTATACTTTACCGGTAAAACCAGCGTTAGAAAATACGGCACAGTACCGTAAAATATCCAATAATCTATGTAAAGTTGTCATTGTACAACTAATGAGTTGATAGCGATATAGCACAAAAATTGTGACAAAATGAAGCATTTTTATATTTGTTGTTCTTAATAAATGTATTTTAGGAATTTTACGCCCGTTTTAACTGCATTTGGTCATTTTAATAGGCAGGCAGTTTACTTAACCAACTTTCCTGGGAAGAACCAGTACTAGACTCATATCTTCCGCAAGAAAGTCTGTCAGGGCTCAAACCGATGACGCTCAGTCTATGAGAGGTTATAGTGATTTCAAGTCAGCGACTCTTACTACTCTTTATCATTTTACGTTCATTGAACACATTATTTATGTTTGGAGAGTTTAACTTGCTAGATGTAGGTAGTGCCCCTTTAATGTTACTACGACCTATTTACTGCCATCTTTGTTCTTTATGTGTTGTGATTAATACTTGAGTGATACAAAATAAACTAGATCTGACTTGTATTAGATAATGAGTTCTTGTTTTGGTCATGTGGCAAATTGTTTATAGAAACAATAGAGTACATGTAAAAATAAAATTGATTCGCAATTATTAACTACAAATGTTCGTTTTGATAGCAGCAATCATTTGAATATGAGGTCATGCTTGTCTTTTACACAACTACCTTCTGTTCTCAATGGGTTGTTATCCAAAATTAATACATATATACCATACCCGCGCACGTGAACAGGTACCATACTATACATGCGCACATACGCAGGTATCAGACCATACATGTGCCAGTGCAACTACTACCTTTTCTGAAAGTTAAATGCGAATAGTATGTAAGACATTTATTACACTAAATAACAGCCTTTACTTACGGCCTCAGACTAGGCAATAATGTTGTTGACTTGTAATCACTAAAACTATCACCGAAGTTGAGGTCATTGGTTTCGAACCAAGTTCCCAAAATGATTCTTTATTTTTTTAAAAATTGGCAGTTTCTTCTAGAGATTTTAGAACTGGCCGTTCCCAGAAGTGATGGCGTGTTAACTGCCAGCCTGTTATGTGACAGGCCTCAAATCGTAAGTTTCATCAACGCGACACGTAAAGAAAAAATAAAAATGAAATACGCAAGTTGCAATAGTTCTTTTACAAAGACAGTCTTACAATAAATCTTCATCAGTACAGCTGTATAAGCACATCTGAAAACAGTCAATTATACATTAAGCTGGTAGTCGAATCACACGAGCGCGGATATTTCGAATTACTAGTAACCAATACATTACGTTCGCCTATTTTGCGATGCATGAAACATAGAAAATTTAATAATTTCTACATACAGTCAAACTTGTGAACAAAGACCACTGCTGGGAAGCTATAAATTTGGTCTTTGAAAGTATGTGGTTTTATTCACTGCCGTTTTACTACAGATGAAAAGTGCAATGTAATCATCCTGCTGGTCTTTATAAGCAGGGTGGTCTTTATTTGGAGATGGTCTTCAACACAGGTTTGACTGTAATTCATTATTATTATGATCTGAGGCTTATACAGCGTAAGTTCTTAAAACTTTATGAAATATTCTTCATTACTGCTTTCTGGAGTTCTCACCAGTACCCGCCCCTTGAGGTCCTAGTCAAATATCGCCGACGGTAAATGGTTTCTGTTTTCTGTTTCTGGTCTTAGTTATGGACTTTTACCCGTTGAAGTAGTTATGTTTGTATGCATTCATGTTTATTAAATTTTGTTAAGGTATAGGTTAAAAAAGTACTGCAGTCAATGCAGAATTACAATACATGTAGTTAATTCCAAACAATTGCTGTCCCTCCAGAGTGACGAATGCCCCCAAAAGAGGTGCCTCACAGTCTGTGTCCTCTCCATGTGCTCAATAAATGTGCTATGTAATTTTAAAATCCTTCCATGCATGACAGAGTAATCATGCATACAGTATTCCATTACTTTAAACACTAAGTGTGACCTTGACCTTTGAGGTAGGGACTTGGGTCTTGCACGCGACACATCCGCTTGATGTGCTAGACATTTGTGCACAGTTATTTTAAAATCCTTCAAAGCATAATAAAGTTATAGTCCCGACACAAATGTATGCATATATACAGGATTCCATTACCTATAAACTCTAAGTGTGACCTTGACCTTTGTGGTAGGGATGTGGGTCATGCACGCGACACGTCGTCTTGATGTGCTAGACATTTGTGCCAAATTATTTTAAAATCCTTCAAGGCATGACAAAGTTACAGTCCGGACACGAATGTGTGCATATATGCTTATATAGAGGAATCCATTACCTTCAAACTCTAAGTATGACCTTGACCTTTGAGCTAGGGACGTGGGTCTTGCACGCGACACGTCGTCTTGATGTGCTAGACATTTGTGCCAAGTTATTTTAAAATCCTTCAATGCATGACAAAGTTACAGTCCGGACACGAATGTGTGCATATATGCTTATATGGAGGAATCCATTACCTTCAAACTCTAAGTATGACCTTGACCTTTGAGCTAGGGACGTGGGTCTTGCACGCGACACGTCATCTTGATGTGCTAGACATGTGTGCCTAGTTATTTTAAAATCCTTCAATGCATGACAAAGTTACAGTCCGGACACGAATGTGTGCATATATAGAGGATTCCATAACCTTCATACTCCAAGTGTGACCTTCACCTTTGAGGTAGGGATGTGGGTCTTGCACGCGACACGTCGTCTTGATGTGCTAGACATGTGTGCCAAGTTATTTTAAAATCCTTCAATGCATGACAAAGTTACAGTCCGGACACGAATTTGTAAGTGGGGACGCACGGACGGACGGACAGACGGACAGACGGTGCGATTTTAATATGCCACCCTTCGGGGGCATAAAAATTAACACGGGTAACAAACTTATGCAATAAAGCCATGAAATACTTTATGCAATTTACATAATTTTGTCCCGAGGCATATCACACAAATAAAATGAAAAGATTGGGAGTATGGGCAATTACTGATAACGGATTTTTTATCACTAATATTTAAAATTATTCTAAAAATTACCAAGGTCGACTTTTATATTTTCATTTATTACTTGAACAGCACGCTACAATTCTGGAATATTAAGAAGCAGTTGTCATATTTTGCAAAATTACATAAATTTTCATGTATTTCAATTCTATTAGAAACACAAAAAAGAAATAAACATAAAAAAATAACAACAAAATGGTTCCTATGGGGGTCTGCCACTTCTCGAAGGTACAAAATGTGTATAAGTATAAAATTCAAAGTATTTCAAGGGTCATAAAACAGGTAGTTCTCGTTACAACGGTTTACAGTCTGTTACAAGGTTCATTTAATCTATTTAACAATGAGTTTTATGTGAAGTAGTTGTGTTGAGAAAATGGATGAACGAACAGTGACCTTGCTAATGTGTTCGAAGAAGAATTTTTTCAATTGTAAGACATTTTTACTTCTACAGTGTTGTATGTATAATTTGAACAAAAATAATTGGAATAGTACAACGATACTGCAGTAAAGCGGAGTTCACATATTGTTGAAGGAAACTGTGTTTAAAGGTAAAAGAATTTTCTACTTTTGATTTTAACATAATTTGATACCATCGATATATGCATTTGAAATAAAAACCTACATAATCAGAAGTGTTATTTAGTTGATATATTAGCGACATGTCTCTTATATATACTGAACGCCCGTAAACAGATAACTTGTAACTTTATATTTGTAACTTTTATTATTTCTGAACGATTTTTCTGAAAGATATGTCTAAGCATAATTGATACGCATTCGTAGCTTTCATTACAAATTGTACCATGACCAATTTTTATAACATGTAGAGAAATTATTATTGACATCAAAATAAGTTGTGGGACATACAATTTTGCAACTACTATTAAGTTTTTTACTTGCTTTCAGATATATACAAGTACAAAATGTATCTATGATTTCGCCCGACGAGATCTTGCCATTAGTTATGCTAACCCCGATAGTGTGGATCAGAATGAAACGAATTTGCTTCACTAAGGTATGCTCGGCTTTCAATTACATATATTGACTTTATAAATATATAAATTAATTTTACACACAAGAAACAAATCGATTTGTTTCGTAGCTCAGTTATAAGCGTACTTTTTAATGCAAATTTGATAATCTATACTTAGTGCTCCCGCACTACGAACGTAAGTAAGTGACTTGGTTTAGCTAAATGAAAATTTCAAACTTTGATAGGTAATGTAGACTTTTCTCAATATTTATTATTTATTTTTTTAATTAAAAACTTAAAGTACAATAGGCATATTTCCGTCACGTTTACACTACTAGAAAAGGAATCCAGATAACGTGCCAGTGTTTTGTTGACTAGCTCGGCATGTTAGCATTATCAGTATAATTTTTTTTATACTTCAAAGTCAAAATAATCGCTATAATCAATGTTCTTGGTGCGTTCAGGTACATTCTATATGAATATAATAATTGTATTAAAGTATAAAAAGTTGAATAAGAAAATGAATATTCACGTGATTTGAACCTACATTATGCAGAGCTGGAGATATGTACACTAAATACTTACATGCGACGAATATATGTTTATCATACTAGTAGTTTATTAACATACCATTTACAAATGTTTTTGGGTGGGGTGAATGCAGATCTATATAGTCAAAATCAAATTCGTTACATACATAAGCTTCGCACAGAGTTTCATTTAAACTTGTTATTTCATGAAGGACCTATAATTGTGGTGTTTTAGAAAAGAAAAGTGAATCTTACAAAATACGGCTAGCGTAACAGGCTTGCTGTATAATATTGTTTGATTAATTGACCACATTATCTGGTTAATGGCTTCGCCATTACAGTTATATCTTTCACTGAAGATGGCAAACGCTACTTTAGATAATTTGCATGGTCATTAATGAAATGTCAGTTTACCACCAGTACTGATTTGCTATAATTTGGGTCAGCCACAGTTTGGTTATATAATTTCAGCCACCACCAATTTGTATATTGCATTTCAAACTGTTTCTCATAAGAATAATGTTAAATAATACCTTTCAATATATACAATAACGATACATTTCATCTAATATTTCAACAAATATTTTCAGATTGACGAAAGACAATCGGGGTGATGTTTTCATGCATTTTAAGAAATGGCCTGCAAATGAAAGTCGTAGGCTGGAGATGAACAACTAGACATGTCCCAACTGAACGCCCGGTGGCAGATTGTTACATAAATAATACCACTAAATCATATCAGTTCCGTAAATTGAATCATTTTCAAGCTTTACTTGATATAATATTCATGTGCATGTACTTGCATGTTTCCGTTTCAGCTGTCTTGGATGTAAAGAGGCGTATGTTTATCATGCTTACGTATATGTATATATTCTAATAGTTATGTTAGTTCTACGTTATGTTGTCTATTTTGATGTGCATGTATCTTATAAAAAGTTCAAAAACTTTAAAGATTACATTAACAACATTTTGTTTTAGGTTAAATGTATGATTAAACCGGACACAGTTTGCATTTAAAATGGTGGCTGTACAGTTAATGTGTTTTTAATATGAATGGCAAATTGAGTAAAAACAGAATTTTGGCTTCTAAAGGCTGACGACTGCTGAATACATGTGACCACTAGGCAGGTTAACTTATATAATCATGTTATCAATCAATTTCAATCGAGGACTGTCAGTTTCAATGGGCACGTCTAACAGACAGTGCTTGTTGTCCGGCCATGGATATTTCAAATAGTTTTTACAGTTCCAGTCTTAATAGCCCTGCCTTCTTGTTTATGTTTAAGAGCCAATTGAAGTCCATAACTTACATCCCATCCCGTAACAGTCTGACTCATGATATGTCAATCATGTAGAAATCTCCAATCATTCTACAGGACAGGTGGTACCACCTTTTGTTATGAAATAGCCATGCCCATAAATTCCATAAAACTGCTCGAGATTGGTGGTCTAATTGTTATCGAAGATATATGGTTTTCGTCTCCATGGCCAGATGCAGGCGACGTTAGGGTTACTAACTTGTACTACCGGTTTACCTTTTCCCTTCTTAATACCTTTCTGATTAATTTCTTGTGGGTTTGGCGTTAAAGGTATATAATTGGAATTTGGCCATGTAACATATTTGTTTGAAACTTTAACATCTGATCATTTACACTCATTTATATTCACTTAGCGCTTAATTCAAGTACGATTTTTACTGGAGGTATTTTTAAAATTTGATTTCCCTATCCTGGTTGCCCAACCAAGATAGAGTTATTTTATCATAAGTAAAAATTTGATACACATACTTTACCTACAGAAAGATATAAATATAAGACCTTTTATATTATATTTGTGAAATATTTGCATTAAATATTATATTTTTAGATGGAATTCATTACAAGTTCAAGTTTGAAAAGATATTACTACCTCCCTTTACCTATCTTGGGTGCGCACCCAAGATAGATTGGAAATAAATCTATTCAGAAGCTACACGTAGGTTTAAATCTTGCATTTTGGACCAGAATGTTAAGATACTTGTATATCTATCCAATTCAAATGTAAAAGCAGAAATTATATTGAAATAAAAAATAAATACTCAACGTTTTAAATACTTTCATATTAAATAATAACAAAATTTTATAAAAGCTAATAAAATGTAAATTTCTGATAGGGATCGAACTCTATGTAATGGGTCTTTTTGTTCATTAGATAAATCTCTAACAGAATAAAAATTATACCAAAAAATTTGTCATAAAATGTTGCTTAAAAGTAATTGACCGCCTTTAATTTATATTCATTCATTTATTCATTCATTCGTTCATTCATTCATTTGTTTTTTGGGGGCAAATTGTGGTTTTAAGGTTTATGTATGCTAAAATAGTATTTGTCATTAGGGCTAAAATAGTATTTGTCATTAAGCATGAATTAGATATTGAAATAATGCTTTATTGATCAATGGACTTATGTTTCGTTTGCACTGCGTCGACTAGCTTTACATATATTCTTGTCGTTATTTTATTCGTCTACATAATTGTGTGTTTCTGTTAAGCTAAGAGAAACTTTTATTGTTATGCACAGCTCTACTTATCTACTTACGCCCTCTTCGTTTTTGTTGGTCGCTAGTTTAAGGCACGAAAAACTAAAATAATTATTAAATTCTTGGCTGTTTGATGTTCGTCTCTTTTAATGAATTAATTTTTGTCTTTCAATTGTCATTTTTACATTATGTGTTGCATCATCTTGTTACATTACCTCAACACACAATTAAAATAATAATAAATTATTTCGCAATTAAAATAAATACGGTATATGCACATTTGTAAACATACATTTGTATCGCGTCACTTACTGAAAAGTGATAATTTTGAGTGAATACATTTATTTTACATCCAATTGAATTTACATGTGTGTTATGAATCATGCTATTTAGCCGAATTCGGCTAACTTCTTACTTTGATCATGGAAAAACATTGCTTTCAGCGTTTAGGATATTTTAGAAATTTTAGGAAAGTGAAAACATAAAATAACGATTTTTTATCAGATACAATTTTAGACTAAATGATTGCTATTTCGTGACTGAATTCAGTCACTGTCGGCCTAGCTTCTACTTTTGTTTACCGAAAAACTTTCATTGCTTCTTCAGTTACAGATAGTGAAATCAGGAATGACTGAAATTCAGTCAGATGCAATTTCAATCATATTCGAATCGTCTTGGAGTACAGATTCATATATGCTATGAATGTATGGTCAGTTAGTGACTGAATTCAGTCAATTTTTTTTGTGCACCAAGTTGTTTAACTGATATTTTGTATAAGCAAGTACGTTTGTAATATCATTATCATGTATGTACTTAATGTGAAAAGTAATAAAATATATAGTATCAATAACACGTTTTTGTTCTATATAACACAAACATGAGTGTTCATATAGGAAAAACCGTTACTTCTAACGAAATTATACACGGATATTGATATTTGAAAACAAATGTTGAAAATGGCATAGTTAAGGCACAATCAGAAAGGTGACTATTCTCATCAGAACGTGTTGTATGGCATTGATATTTGAGGTAGGTACGTAGGTCTTGTACACCACACATCGTTTTTATCTGCTGAATATTTGTGCGATCCTTTGATGCATAAATAAGTTACAGATCGATAACACAATTACACGATTACACATACATGTATACAGGGTCATTACCTTTAAACTAATTATGACCTTGGCATTTGAGGTAGGTACTTCGGTCTTGCACGCGAAATGTCGTCTGCATGTGCTGAACATTTGTGTCATGCTAACTGATAATCCCATCATGTATGCGATCATGTCAAAATGGGACTGACGGACTGGCGGTACGATTTTAATTTACCATGCCTACTTTTGGGGACATAAAAAAGATGTATCGGTTTACAAAATAATCATATAAATAAAACAATAATAAATGAATATATAACATCATAAACTTTATTTTTACAAGATTCATTGAATAGCTTTGCTGCATATTAGATTTAAGCCTACCTTCCACAATGTAAAACTTTGCTGTGCCATTGCATGCTACCTTGATCGGCTTTGTAAGAGCATTCTGTACAGACGGGACGACTGTCATACTGAGGGTCGAGATTTCATTTTCTGTAGCGTAGGTGAGGCCTGTTATCTGGACAACCTGGTTTGTAAAATGCAACCAGATAATCTAACTTTTACCCAGCTAAATTTCTAAAATGTGCCTGTCCATCTTTCAGTTAGGACGATGCCAGTTTTGTGCAAACAGATATTCACTGAAGATAACTGATTAAATACCGAAAAGCTCAGAACATAAACAAATTACACGTCATTTAGTACTGTAACACCCGATATTGTGTATACATGTAAGTGTAGGAAATGTAAGTCAAATTTAAGTTTAAACTTTAAGTTATATGTATTTACTTATTCTTGATAACTAAACTTGATTACAAAGTTTTTATAAATGAGATTAATCGCTTAAGATACTTATTCAGCTGAAATCAAGAGAGAGAGAGAGAGAGAGAGAGAGACAGACAGACAGACAGACAGACAGACAGACAGACAGACAGACAGACAGACAGACAGACAGACAGACAGACAGACAGACAGACAGACAGACAGACAGACAGACAGACAGACAGACAGACAGACAGACAGACAGACAGACAGAGACAGAGGATGTGGAAATACATGTGTCTGGCCTAGGGACACAACGGCCTCGCCACTGCAGCTCCACTTCGGCAGTAAGAAGTTCTCACACAATGGATAACCTACCTGAATTGGGTGTGACGCTTGTATATGACTGCTGAACCCTTGGTCCAATCTTCTGACGACAGTTTGATATGGATCCTTCATGATGAATGGCGGAAATCCTTTCATTGTTACCTTTGTGTCATACCAGTGACTGACAATTTTCAATATATCACCATAGCCATTGGTTCCCAGGTTTTGTACTACATATTCTTTTCCCCAGTGGGATGATGGAACCAGTTGTTCCATGGTGTGAGCAATTACATCTCCGTTTGTAACATTTCTGGATCCGGCAAATACAACAATTGGCTCAAAACTGAAGATATTTGTTCCCGTTAAATCAAAGGTAGTTTCGAGCTGGAGGGCTTCATGCTTCCTAAGAATAAGTTGCCTATCCCTGCCAGTGCGAAAGTAGCCTTTACCTCTACACAGGGCAATTTCTTCAACGTTGTTTGGTAGAATAATAGAAATAGTGGTGTTGTCTTTAAGAGCGGCGACAGCAAGCTGACAGTAACCGCCGCCGACATCGCAGAAACTTGCAACGACATAATTATAAATTGTTTGAGTAGTATCAGGTTGATGCGGACCCTTTAGACGTTCAATCGGAATACCAAGAAATCCTTCCACGTAGTCGTGGTCCAGTCTCCTTGTGAAGACTTGTAGGGTGAAGAACCCGTCCTTTGAGTGAACTATGATCGATTTGTTGCTAAACTCCGATCCATTTAACCCTTTCATGTGGTCAAGTGTGTATACCTTTGTATCATTTACCTCTAGAACATCGATACCTAGGAAAGATAAGTCATTCATTGGGTCATGTGTGAATACTTCTTTGTATGGTTCACAAGCGATATATAATAAAGATGATACATTAGTAAACCGATAGAATCCTATATATAACGGTCAATATGTAAATCGGATTCTGAGAAGCAATTCGCATGTATATACAAAAAGAAAAGAGCTGTAAGACAGTTATAAGTACATGTATTGCTAAAACAGTAACACAACTTTGTTCTGGAAACAACCCATTCGATTAGGCACGTAATATCACAATGTATCATTTGAACCTTGTGTAGAGCATATGGTTCCGCTTGAATGATAGGCAGGTTTCCTACCATTTAAAACCTTGTAAAACGCCATAGCTATGAAACTTCAACAACAAAAGAACGCACTTGCCTATTATATCCACTTTTAAAACGCATGTCTTTGCAATGTTAGTGATCACTAGCTCGTACGTAATATTTGTGTTGCTTGTATCGTAGTACAGGTCTTGTCCCAGTAGAGCAACAACGTACGTTGTATTATCAGCTGCAAGAATTCATTCAAACTTTGAAGGATTAAAAAGCTACTATAACATACTCAGTATCATTGCAAAAATCATTTTTAACCATATACTTATAGGGTTTATTCAAATGTACCAAGCATGACTGTACTGTTTGTTCCAAATCTACGAAGTTCTTTCTTGTGTTAGATAGATATCAGGTGACTTTATGTCAAACTGGAATGGAAACATGAACTAAATCATGTTTAGTTTTCATAAGTAAAGATAATTCAGAAAGATTTAGTTTCCAATGTTTTGCAGTAGACATTCACAATATATTTCAGGTTAACAAGCAATGCTTCCTTTGGAACTTAAGTAAACGCGTACAAATTGCCTCTGAGAAGTAAACGTTTATTGTATAAGCAAAAGGAAAGTTTTATTCTCGTTTATTTACACATTCAGTCAAACCTTTGGACAACGACCACTATTGGAAAAATACAAATATGGTCTTTGTTTACATGTGGTCTTTATTCACAGGTATGTCTACTATATAATAATAATACATGGTGATCTCCCTGCTGGTCGTTATTCGCAGGGTGGTTTCTATTCGGAGGTCTTCTTTAACACAGGTTTGACTGTACATGTATGTGTACAAAATGAAATTATAATTAAGTTCAAATTGTCCTACTCCATCCCTATGATATTACCAAAGTAACATAGGAGATGTACTCAATTTATGACAGCTTATGATTGAAAGCCATGGCATGGATTTCTTTCAAAATTATATTTTATTCTCGCAAGAAAGAAAAGTTCGGGTGGTCTTTTTTGACATGCACACTGCAGTGTTACATGTAATGATTTCGTACACGTTTCAGTTACCGTACTTTGGGATATGGTAGACATGGTTTAGAATTCGCATATTTCGCCGCCATAAAGTAATGGTGCAAGTATTAGACACCAAAATAATCAACGTTAAAAATCAGACACCTTTAATATAATAACATATAATATAATATAATATATTGTATCTTGGATTATGCATACATCTAATGGAAAACACTGTACCGTATTTCTTATAATTTGCACTGTGTATGGGGGTGGAGCTTAACTGTAATCTATCTGTAATAGAACACATGATCTATCTACAATAGAGAACAGTTACAATAGCGCAATAGAACAAATGTGCCATAATACAAAATAGATATATTACTGTTTACTCGTATAATGACGTCATTTCTCGGAGGCACCTCCTCGAAATAACATAATTATTCTCGCAAACAGCACTCTATCTAATATATCTTTATTTACTGAAGGTTTACATATTAAGACATGCAAAACATTGACTTATTTTCAATGTGGCCTTCAAAAATAAAAGAAACAATCCTGAAATAAAAATGACATTATGAAACAAAACATAAATCAACCAGACAAACACACAACTTAACTAATGATGGATGCATTTATACAGTGTAAAGATTCCGTATCAGTCACACATGTTTCAGTTTAACAGTTAAACACAATAGTAAAATGTAGAATAATGGTTTTTCACAGACCTCTGCGCATGCGCGACATCAATGAATATCGACCGTATTAGCAACTGAGGGGGCAGTTACACGCCACTGCATAAGCGATACATACTGATATATTGATCTATCATTTATATTTGTTTTATAAAACACTTAAACGAGATTGTTAAAAGCTATTTACTGATGTTTAATAATATATTATTCTTTTAATCATTCAAATATATTTAAAGTTATTATTTAGAATGATCAATGAAAAAAGTAAACGACACATCTACTCGACGGTTATTTTCTTTCATAAAATGGTACGGTAACAGTTTTAAATATATTTTACTTAAACCGTTTTAATGTCTCACTTTTTTCTCTAAATGGGGATATGATTTATATGATATGAAACGAATCGTTACTATGACCGTTGCCATCACGCGCTAATAAGCGTGAGAATTCACCAATCAGCATTTAGGAAGGCGTGACAAGAAAAGCGGTTATCTGAAATCAGGTTTAAGAATCGATTTGATGTGAACGTCTGTAGTTAATGACTGAAAGTGAAATCAACAGTATTAAATCACAAAACATAAGTATGCTAAACGTTGATGCTATAACGTTAATGTCCTAGCCTTGTACATGTATAATAGAATCTAAATCACGATCAGACATACGGCAGAAAAAGTGTCAGCTGGCAGTTGATAAGTTTTTAAAGTTTTTTTAACTACAGTTCGGTAGTATCCGTAAATAACGGATAGGGTCATAAATCTTTGATTGTCGATTGTACTTAAATATTGCCTAAGGGAGATATTGAACTTGCCGCGTAACATATGGTTTCATTTTTACGATTTCTACCAGAAGATAAAGTGCATTCAACATTATCATTCACGTTAATAACAGCAATAATGATAATAAAAATAATAATGTTTTAGCTAGAGAGCACTATTTCATTACAGTCGCATGTTCAGTCATTAATGAATTTATTGTAAATAGCGGATGCGTGAAATAGAAGTCGTTGGTAGTAATTGTTGACAATAGTCACAGAATAATCCAAAAGCTACAAAATTCGTAAATTTTGTCATAATTATTGGAATGAATCTAATGTGCAGTTGTGTGTTGTTTTGTTGTGTTTTTTTTTTGGCATTAGGCTGATCCCTTTACGCGTGCGTAATGTTTGCACGTGAGAATTGTTGAAAATTGTAACCCTGTTATTTTCAATTGCAGACGCACACGGCAAGTCTGATGCAAAAGCATAGTGTGCTTTAAAAACGTAAATAGGCGGACCTACATGTCCCCGGTAAATAGTACGTCAACTTTTTTATATTGCGATCTTAAATTCCCAATCCGTTATTCCTGATATATAAGACTGACATTTGATTTCGGTAGGCTTTTATAATTTGAGAAATAGAACCGTTTCCTTTTCAAAATGTCAAAAATAATTTACATACTCTAGTAAACGCTTGATGTTGAATGCCTTAAAAAGTATGTGATTTTTCATTTTCAAACCATACTTTTCCTTCAAAATTGCAGGTGGTTTGTAACATTATCTATAATGCTTGAAAATATATTTAACATTTTAGAAGAAATAAGGATCTATTGTGGGAAAACAACGTTTCCAGTTCTGCAGTAGAATTTACAGATGTTTTCAATAAATACTCTGCACACAGATCAAACCTTGCGTGTTTTTTCTTCTCTGTTTGCTAATGTATAATCAGTTTATTTCTTCGGGAAGAAATGAAAGACGTAAGATACGAGTAATAAGACTACCTGGCTTTAACCTGTGTATTATCAAAAATAGCTTTGATCCCTGAAGAAACTGTTGACACCTACATGTATAAAATGACACCAATTTCAGCGGAGCGAATTCTTGCCTTTCACTCGAGACGAAAGGAAATGTTAAACAAAATATAAGGAACCCGTGCAAGTTCTTCGAAATTATAATACATATATATGGAATATTTTATGTCTTGCAAATTAATATCAAAAGCTATTATTGATAATGGTACTGAATATTTCATGAATCTTCTACATCCGGTTTCAATGAAAGGTTTTGCCTTTTTAAGAACAAAAAAAAAATAAAGATCTTAACCCAGTTTTTATCTTAGTGTAAAACAAAACCCAATATACAACTTTTTTAAGATCATGATAAATGTAACGTAACGTCCGGCCATAAAACTTATCGATGACCTGGAGCAGTAGGATCAATCATTCGGAAGTGTTCGGCCAGCATTACGGAAGCAACCGAGCTCCGATCGTAAAATTAAAAGTACATGCCTGTTAAACAAAATCTTAAAAAAAAGACCACCCTCTTTTTTCTTTATCTTTATATAAAATATATCACTTAAATGTAGAATGAATGTTTAACAGGTTTGTGATTCTAAAATAACTGTTATAGTTTTTGAACAAATTGAAGATAAACTGCAAACTTTTCTCTTAAAATTCTCACATTTTGGGCGTTGTACATGTACTATATATTATATAGTAAAATGAGGGGTAGTGTTTTCAACTTAAAATAAGACCTAATTAATAAGCACAATTACAAAGTTGCGTGCATTGGCCCTGGCTGTGACACTTATTCTGCCACATGTCAACAGGTATTCAGATTGAACGGGTGCATTGTACTTGTTAAATCTGAAGACTGATTTTCTATGACATACTTTCCTTGGTATCGTATATTCGGGTTTTATCGTAGGTACCGGTTTCCCCACTTGACCAACGCGCCCAGAAGAGGTTAGTTATTTTAGATTTCGGGGGATAATGCAAGATACTGAAAGCGTCCAAATCCCAGAGAGAGACACCCATGGTTCTTTGAACATGCAAGGTGTATAACACTCATACATGGGACCTCGGTTTCAGTCTCATTCGAAAGACTGTTAGTAATTGTAGTTGGGAGCTCCGGGAATCGAACCAGCTACCTCGAGATAACAAGTCTCTTGCTCTACCAATTGAGCTAACCGGGCTGACAATTTCCATGCACAATGACATTCATGCGACCAAACGTGGCTTATATCTTAAATGAATAAACAGCAAAAGTGCCATTAAATATCTTTCATATGCCAACAAGC